>VUQH01009720.1:12514-42021 GCA_015106775.1 Etroplus canarensis
GGGAAGAAGGGGGGGGGGGGGGGGGGGGGGGGGGGGGGGGTAAGGGGGAGATGAGACACTGGGTGAGAGGGAAGAGGAAGACTCTCCAGGATATAAGGCTGGATATCGCTCCTCAGAGGATGGTGTGGAGGGGTGAGCAGAATAAGGGGAGGGGTACTCACAGGGGTCCTGGAGGTAGCTGGAAGGTGGGGGAGGATTAGGAGTGGCCAAGGGAGAGAGGCTGCTACTGTCTCCACTGTAATAATCCAGCCCCTCCTGAAACAGCCCAGACCCCTCTGGACCTACAGCAGACACTACTGGTCCCACTCCTGATGTAGAGGCAGCCTTGCCCCTGCCTTTGGACCCTGCTGGCCTCTCTCTTTGACAAGGAGACAGACCTCCTCTGCCTCCTCTAGACCCCCTGCCCCGTCCTCCAACCCCTCCCCGCTTAGGTCCAGTAGTAGGTGTTGGAGAGGGACTGGATGGGGAATCAGAGTGTAAAGCAGAAACCCCTTCTTTTTCTAAATGTGGTTCAGTCCGTTTCCTGCGACCACGACCAGGTTTGCTGGTACCCCCACCCTGAAATAGGACGTTCTGGCTCCAGTTATATGAAGGTCCCGAGGCACTCTCATGCCAGTCCATCATCAACTTCTCCAGGCTGGACAGACTTGACTGTCCCCCTTCTCCACTTACAGAAACCGCCTCATTTTGTTTGTACGTGCCACATGTGGAGCTAGGGCCGCTAACAGTGGCTGCAGAACCAAGATGTGACGAGTCAGAAGAGGATTCTGAAAGACTTTCAGGAAACGGTTGTCGCTTGGCCTTCTGGGGGGTGTAGTTTGAGATGTCCAAGATGTCTTTGGACTCATTGGATCCATATTCATTATAACCATGATACTGAGGCCCAAAGCTGTCTGTTGACCAACCACCATAACCTTGTCTGAAAAATATAAATATAACAACAGATATTATACAACATATTTCTGTTTTCACTGCTCTTTGTTGCAGTTTCACTAATCAGTAAGCAGAGAAATCTCTAAATGCAGGTTGTAATGATACAATTGAAAGACAGGGGCATGTTTTTCACCAGGTGAACATGGTGATATTAAAAATTATGTGCGGGAGTGAAACATTCATACTGAGAAATATGATCATCAGTTGTGATTAGGCTTTTATTAATTTGCACGTTGTTTTTTTGTTGTTTTATACATTTGTATTTAATTCCCATTCAGACCAAGTCAAATGTTTGTGTGACAATTCAAGAATTAGTTGTATTAGCCTAGTGTAGTACGTTTTTACGTGACAGCAGACAAGTGATTTACCTGTAGTTCCACTGATTGGAGTTATACTGTTTGTAGCCTTCTAGGGAGGAGGAGCTGAATGGGCTACTTTTGGCCACAGACATGAACCCTCCTCCAGGCGATGTCGGTCCTGTTGAGTCCCCCCGCATTGCAGAAGTATGACTTGCTGCTGGAAATCCACTATAGCCCCGCTTGGCTGCTGCTTGATAGCCAGAGTAACCCATTTGACCAACAGGGTTGGCTTTACCGCTGTTGTTACTAGACCAGCTGCAGTCTGAGGACCTTTGTGGCATTACAGGAGAGGAGCAAGAGTAGCCAGACGAGTAGTGGCCATAAGAAGCCGGATGGGGGGAGCTGGGGGAGTGTGACAGAGATGGAGGAGTGGATTTATGATATGTAGAAGTGGTGGGGGATGTTTGGGCCAGGCTACCATAGCTATATGGAGGCCTGGTTGAGGAGCCATGTGTCTGGGCTGAACCGTCTGCCCCAGAACTTGCACCCTTAGTGCTCCACTTGGAGAATGCAGTAGACCAGCTATGACTGGTAGCTGGGCTGGATGGCTCATAACCAGGAGTGGATGAAGCTTTGCGGGGGTCTGACTGTGAGGAGGAAATGTCTAACAGGTCCGAGGAATCATCGGAGTCGAGCAGTGATCGAAAATAACCAGCAAAGAGGCCTTGTGAGTCCTCTCCAGCTGCCCCAACCCCTCTGCTCCCACCTGGGCTACTGTAGTTACCTCCCCGTCCAACTTCACAGGAGGAGAAGCCTCCCCTTGGAGATCCACTGAGCTGATAACCACCCAAGCCTTTTTCCTTATCCACAGGCCCCTCTTCACCCCAACCACCTGCCCCATTTGGCCAGTCCTGCCCCATGGAAATTCCACTCCCTTTAAATGCACCATTTTTTCTTATACGTCTCTTCCTTATTATTTTCTCGCCCCCAGGCACTGTTCCTACTATACCACCTCCCCTACCTGACCCACCTCCACCTGCACCCTTCCCTCTTTTTCTAGGTAATCCATGCTCAGACAGGGGACTCAGTTTCCGCTTTTTTCCAATTGATTCAAAGAAGTCACTGAATGTGCTTTTATTGCACTCTCTGCCTCCGATCCCTCCTGCTGCTGCTCCTCCTCTTCCAACACCCCCTCCTCTGCCACCCCGTGGGCGTCTGAACCCGGTGAGCCGGTGGAGCAGGGTGGATATTCCAGGGTTTTCTAAGGGAGCATGAAAGCTTTCAGGCTCACTAGGAGTCCAGCAGCGAGGTGGGGAGCAGCGGCCAGTAGCTGGAGGCTGGCGATTCAAAAAGGCCAATTTGGAGAGAACATCCCCATACTCAGTTTTTACATCATTTGTATCGTTAACATAGGATGGATAGGGGAAAGGGAGTTTAGTCCGTCGCCGCCTCCGGGGCTTCTTGGGCTGGTCTCCATTACTTCCAGCATTCCCAGCATTTGGTGGCTCCCCCTGTATTCCTGGCAGAGGTTGTTTGGGCGGTCGTCCCCGCCTGCGTTTGAGAATAACAGGGAGCTCTCCAGGAGGGAACATCACCATAACACTCTTTCCGTTGTTCTTCATCCGGAGGAGTGCAGTTGGCTCTCGAGCTGCTTCTGAGCCCTCCACACTTCCATCATTACTTTTCTCTGTCCCTGTGACTGTCTCTAAATTAGAAATTTTGTAGCTCTTCTGTCGGCGGCTAAGGCTGACAGGAATGCGAGCCACCTTGACGACAATCTTCCTCACCTGTAAAGCAGAGACAAACATAAAACATCTGCAACTGCAAATTACCTAAATATCGTTCAGTAAATAATATGAAGTTATATGTAATGACAAAAAGAAACTAAAGTGATATATGACTAAGAAATTAACTTACACCAACAAAACGCCCGCGCCTGCCATTATTGGGAGGACATACCCTCAGCTCTGCAGCAGGTTCCTCCTTCATCGTTAGCAGAGGTGCAGAGATGGTGGGTGTGTTTGCAAATGGGAGATGAGGGGTGGTGTGATGATGGATAGCCTGGGCTGCCTGACGCTGTTTCATTACACTTTTAGGTCCTGCTTTATGGACAGACTTTGGTGAGGGCCTAGACCTGGATTTAGGTCCAGGTCTGTACCCAAGTCTGGGCCCTGGTTTAGGTACAGCTTTAGGAACAGGTTTAGGTACAGTTAGAGCAAGAGCAATGTCTGTGTGACTGGTAACTGTAGGGAGAACAGCTTCCACAGATGAATGCTCTTCTTTATCACCAACAGCCACCTCCTCCTCTTTAACCCTCCAGATTTTTTCCTCTAATACTTCCTCATCCTCCTCTCCTCCCTTCTCCCTCCCTGCTCTTTTCTCTCCATCCTCTATGCTTCTGCGAAGGCGGGAGGATTTGCGCAGGTGACATGGAAAGCGGGGACGTCCGGAGCTGCGGAGTGCATATTTCTTTTCTGTCTCTACAGGAAGAGTGGAGGAGCCTGTGTTGGAGTTTGGACCTGTAGGGACTGGACAAAAAGTCGAGGGTATGTCTGTCTCTGCAGTCCTGACTGGGGTTGCCAGCTGATTGGTGGAGGCAGGATGATTGCCAAGCGCCAAAGACAAGGGCTCAGGTGAGGTTGAGTGTATGGTCTCTGGTGTGAGAGTTTTGGAGTGTTCTGGTCCTACAGACCCTGCATGTGAGTTGACATCTGTGAGTCCACAGTTCTCCATGTTTGCATGAGAAAAAGCCTGTGCATGCACATCTGGGTCTATGTGTGTTTGCATGTTTCTAAGCGTCTCTGCAAATGTATGTGTCTCAGCAGTCACGTGAGTCTCTATCTGCCTCCTCCGGCAAGTGCTGTGCCCCAGCCTTCTCTGAAGATGGAGGCCGTTGGCCAGGGCAGAAGGAGAGGAGGCGGGAATGTGGTCGGAGGTCACCAGCGCCAGTCCATCATGAGAAGACTCCTGGAACCCCCCCTGGAGCGTGAGCTCCCTGGTCCAAAACTCAGACCCTTCCAGGCCCTCAAGCCCCAATGCACACCCCTTTTCCTCGGCCCGAGTTTCACCACAGCCCACTGGAGCCCCAGTTTGGCCTGAATGCAGGTGGTCTGATAAGCTACTCATTCAGTGGATAGTTTTGCTGATACTGAGGCAGCAAAAGAGGGATGTTTTCAGCTCTATGTAAATGAGTATTTCTTCTCTGCAGCTGTCTTCCTCTAACAGCTGGAGATTCAAAGACGATTCAAAGACCTAAAGACAGATATAAAAACAATATTACCAACTGAAAAGTAAGTCAGTAAATATACTTAAATCTCTTTGTTGAGTTTAAGACATTTAATCCAAAACCCTTGAGTCAAAAATGTGTTTTTTTGTTCAGCATAAAATACGGAATATATATAAACATTTGCAGAGATGTAATTGGGATTGTGAAATAGAATCGTCAACATTTTTGGCAATGGGCCATAAACCTAATCCGTAATGCACTCTCTGCTATTAACTGTGCCACCCACACAGTAGCATTACAACATTAGATTACATTTACCATTCATATCCTGCCCAATTTGTTGCTTTTAGCGAACGATCGTGGCGCTGATTCTGATTTTGATTCTGAGTTGAGCCTCACTCTGTCTGCCTGACTGGCTCTGTTCTGCAGGGGATCATTGGGTCATCAATACTGCAGTGGAGAACTCACATACTTCTCCCTCTCCCCTCTGCTCCTGTCTTTTGCCCATGGTTGCTGGAGTGAAAGAAAGAAAAACAGAGATATAGACAGTGGAAGGGACAGAGTGTTGAGGAAGGTGAAGGAAAATGTAGAGTGGGAAAAAGGGAAAAGAAAAGAGGAGGGTGGAGCAGAAAGAACAAGAGAAAAAGAGATTAGTACATGATGTCACAGCATGCATCAGACCAGACTAGAATCAGTATTTTGGTGAGGGCTGCACTATCTCATTCAATTATTTTGGAGGATGACTTGCAATATAAATTTTTAAAGTCTAATTGTAGTTAGTGTTTCGTTTTTATGTGTTCCAGCAAATTGTGAGTATACTTGTAAGCCAGTGAATGGATTTCCACACATACTTTTGGTCATCAATACATAACAATAACCCAACTTACAGGACATTTAGCCACATATGCATTTTAATATATTTGTGTGAGAGGTTGTATATTTTGTTAAAAAAGGAAAAGAAATTATAATACTTGAATAGTGGTGAAAAGCACACACATTGTCACAGAGCGTGCCACATCTCACCAAAACTATTCCAAATGCATTACAAAGCTCTAGACTTGGAGGGTGCAACAAGAATGAGAATGTGTGAATAATCACAGCCACCAGGGGGAAGCAGAGAGGTGGTGAATGGAGAGGTGTTAAGAGGATGGAGAGATGAAGGTGACAGAAAGACAGGAGCAATACAAGGATTATAGAAACCCAAAGCATGGGAGAAGTGTAGACACGCTTAACAGATGGAAGTATTGTGAAATCTGTGTGGCGTCAAGATTCACATTCCACTGCATTCAAACACAAATAAAAGCAAAATTTCTAAACTTCATTTATACATATGCACACAGTTGACTCCAACACAGTACCATACAGTCTACACTCAACACAATTATGTCCATCGTCAGATCTCCCTGTTTCCCTCTCCAACATATGGCTCTGATTAGGAGGGAGGGTGAAGGACAGAGAGCCAGAGAAAGAGAGAAAGGCAGGGATGGGGAGGGGTGAGAGACATTAGAATGAGAGAGTGAATGGGTGAGAATGTACGAAAAGGGTGAGAGACAGAAGAAGAGCAGGAAGGTGAAATATATGATTGAGTCAGTGGAATGAGAGACATAGGCAGACAGATTTTAGCAAAACGGGGAAGAAAAAGTTGGTGAGGAGGAGGCTAGAGGAAGACAAAGCAGCAGAGGGAGAGGAGGAGAAGAAGTGGGAGAGTTTTGCTGTAGCAGAGTTTGCGGCTGCACACATGGAGTGGAGCAACCTCAGTGTTCTGCTGCTCTGAGGAATGACACAACTGGGACAGACGAACATGGAGATGAACACAAACACGCTAAACATACTTTCTTTAACCCCCTCACCCACACCCACCCATTCCCAGTGCTGCCCCCTCCCTCCCATTTTCATTCTCACTTTCTCTCTAGTCTAATTAACAGCACTCATTAATTAAGGCTTCATCTGACCAGTTTGTGAGAGAAGGAGAAGAGCACATGCTTTAATTAAACATTGCGTCACATGCGCTTATTACACACACATGCACGCACTGTCACTCACAGGCGCACACGCACAGCGACACATGCCAGCGCACAAACTCGCATGCAAAACATGCCCCCACAGCTTCATCCTCCCACATACTCACACATCGATTTACACATAAAGACAGATATATCACGCACACATGTGAACTCATGCACAATCACACACTAAACAAAGACAAACATGCAAATATCCCTCTACTGTGCTCTGCGGGGGGGGTTTCTGACAGGGTTTAGATGCCAGCCAATCAAACGCTCCCACTATGATTCATTGTTTTAAGCAAACACTCCTGGCATCCATCAGCCGCCATTCCAATATAATCACCGTCATACGTAGCAAATATGCGTTTTGGTGCATTTTACTGTGAATGGCTCTGGGGCTTTGGAACACACAGTGGTGTAGTATTGTCTCTGTGAAAACAGCCGAGGGTGTGCGCTGCTCCCACATGATGATCTGTTGAATCTGTTTCACAGAGAGCGGCTCTCATATGAATGATAATGTTTGAACAGTTTTCATCTTGTACATTTTTTTTCTCCTAAAACTTTTTTGGTGTAATTGTGCACATACAGGAAAGGAAACAACGACATGCCATGGAGAGTGACTCGAACCTGTCAATTTTCTGGCTTGGGACACTGGCCTGCTGTGTGTAGTCTAAGGGGCGCAATGACTCTGTACATGGTAGCTGTAAAGCATATCTATTCTGTTCCCATCTATCTCACTGCCACAAAGGCTTGCAGACTCACAGGCCTGCCAGCAGAAACCCTCATTGAGGAACTAGACCCAGTGTGTATGGTTGTGTTTGTGCACGCACGCACACACAAATGTGCATGTGTATAAGTGTGTCTTCCTGGGTGTGTTTGTAAAAGCACTCACTGAGCTCTAACGGGTGTGCAGTTGTTGCTAAGAGACAGGCAGCAGCACCGAAACAGCATGGGGGGGTGTAAGGGAGGGAGGGGGGACAGAGAGGAGAGAGAGAGAAAGATGGAGAGAGAGACAGAGAGAGTGAGGTAGTGAGTGAGAGGTGGTGAGAGGAGGAGGGGGAGCTCCACCGAGAGGTTTAGACAGATAAGAAGAAGAAGAGGGGATGAAACAGAGAGAGCGGGAGCAAGATGGAAAAAGTGTATGTGAGGCCAGGAGGGAAGGAGGAGAGGTGGGGAGGGGGAAGTGGGTCAAGGGGTCCACAGAGACTGAGTGACACCGTGCAGCAACTCAACTATACCATCAGGCTCCTGTTCCTCCATCACCTCGACCCTGATGCAACCTCAACCTTCATCGTTCACAAACATACACACAATACTGAAATCCTTCTACATAAAACATCAGTCAACAGAAACATGAGAAAAATATGGCAACACAGAGTTTACTTTGTAATCGTTTAGTAGAAGTGGGAGCAGGGGGTAGCTTTCAGTATTTGCTTCAGTGATAGCAGAGCTAATATTGCTCATATTCTGTTACTTTATCATAATTTAAGGGTCACTTGTACACAAAAGGCTTTCCGTTTGTTTGCGTTTGTTTTGATATCCAGACTATCCACCACTCTTGAAAGAATGCACAGAAAACACTGTGTTCAAACAACTTACTGACTGGCTTTGTCAATGAAATATTACACATTACATGGTGTTACACTTCAAGGGTGACACAAAAGGTAAATAGAGTAAAATTTTAACAAACAGACACTCCCTGGTTGATTATTTACATTATAACAATTATTTTTAGTGTTACATGTTTTACTGAATTTTTTTGTTTAAATATGAAAGTGAGGCGTTATTTATCTAAATATTAACTAATCTGCCTACTTTACCACAAGGGAAATCTGAACACTGGATGAAGCCAGATTCAAAATTCTTGTTACATTTTATTGGCACATTACAATGTTTATCTACACAGTCAAAGGAAATGTGTTTTTATAACTTTATAAATCATAAAATACTGTTAACAGCCAAGAAAACAACATATGTACCATGATTTAATGAATAAAATGTGATATAAATCAGCCTCTGAATGATACAGGATAGGGACAAACCTCTGTTCAGAATATAGACAGGAAAAAACTGAAACTGTGTTATGTTGCTCTAAACAGCCATCTGATAGGTACACTGTGGCTGTTACAAGATGGACATAGTCAACAACAGTTCTCAGGTAGGCTGTGTTTTTTAAACGATGCACAATCAGTACTAAGGGCCCCAATATGTGCCACAAAAATATCCCCCACACCATCACACCACCACCACCTGCCTGAACCATTGGCAGAAGGGAAGATAGATCCATGCTTTCATTTTCTTTGAGCCAAATTGTGACCCTACCATCTGACTGTCGCAGCAGAAATCAAGACTTATAAGACCAATTTTTTAAAATTTTCTATTGTTTAATTTTGACCCCACAGGAATTGTAGCCTCGGTTTTCTGCTCTTAGCTACAGGAGGAAAGATGCTCTTCTGCAAACCTCGGAGGTTATTTGAGTTACTGTTGCCTTTCTATCAACTCGAAGCAGTCTGGCACTATGAACTCTGGCATCAGCAAGGCATTTTTGCCCAAAGAACTTGATACTTTCTCTTTTTCAGACCATTCTCTGTAAACTCTAGAGATGGTTGTGTGGTGAAATCCCAGTAGATGAGCAGTTCTCTTTCAAACCTCGCTCAGTATCTCACTATGGAGAAGGGCCATCTGGCGTGACCCATCATGGAAACTCTACTGCCATCACGTCTGTTTAAGACAGTTCAGTTACTTCAAAGTCACAGAGTCCCCTAACCCCGTCCTTATTTGCTCTTGGTCCCACACTAGGCAGTTTCGCTTTCTTCGGCACTTGGGTTTTTCTGGTTTCAGGACTCATTATTAATGCATAATAACAAAATATATTTTGTGGTATGTGACTGTTGCATGGTTGCAGACCCCATGCTTTATCAAGCTAGTATATCAAGTGAGCTTGTCTTTGTGTGGCTCCTGATAGTTGTCAGCCCATCTGGCACCTACAACCACGCCACATTCGGAGTCACTTAAATAAACTGCAAATTGTAAAATTTAAATGGAAAGTAGTATTTGTGGGTAAAAACTTTAAGTAGCAAAAATCACCATGTAACTCTCCTAATCAATTCCTTACAGTGAGACAATTCTCTGTTCCTACAAGTTTCTGAAATGTTATATTAACTTATGTTAATGAGGCATTATCTTGTTAAATATGCTCTAATTTTCCTAACTGCCCAATAGAGAAAGTCTAGATAAATAAAATACTAAATGTACATTTTGGTTTTTCATTCCATCAGTCTGAAAGAAGACATGAAGAAGCCAAATAGCACAAAAACTTGCATCAAAATAACATATTTTGCCTGCAGCCTTTTGCCTTGAGGTGACCAACTGTAAATGCTCACTGTGTATAGTAATCAATCAAAAACTTGACCCTAAATTTTAGGTCTTGAAGAGACTATGACTGGATATACTGTATATTCAAACCATGCCACTTGAGTTTGAGGTTAAAAGACTCTCATCCTAAGCTACATTATATACCCAAGAATAGCCTCATCTAACATGAGCACAACTTAAAACAGAATCTAGACATCACCTTAAAATAATGAGTTGAGATTTGGATTAATGGTGGAGAAAAAAGTTTCGAATACTGAATCTTTATATTGGACAAAGTTTAGCCAATGTCTGCAAAGTTTTCATTCAGCTAAATAAACAAAACAGCAAAATTCTAGTTATAAGGTCCTGCCTTGACCGCAGTGCATTGCAGCCTAACAGGCAAAAACATTGAGCAGCTAAGATTTAAGCATATGCAAACTATTCTGATCAACAGACCTGGGTTGTCTGAGAGCTCGAAGTGCCGGTAAGTGTGCCAAAGGGGGTGAGGAATGTTACACACAGATCGCCAACATGCCTGCACACAAATTACCATCAACAGCCCTTCAGAACTGAACTGAACTTTGGTGAGCTGCAGCTCCATCCACACACGTCACTCAAACAGAGATAGTCCAAGTAACACGCTTACATACAGACCCTCACCCTCCCTCCACCCACACTCTCCTTCACTCCGACCTCTCGTCTCTTTCTCACCCACTCACATCCTACCCGTCCTGCAGCCCCGCCCCCTCCACAACCACCTTCCCAGCTGCAGGAAATTCCTAATGATCTCCATCATCAGTGTGCGCGCTGTATCTCCTGCCAAGAGCAGGCGTGTGCACGAACACACACACATGCACCAAAGATGCACACAAAGCATATCAATGAACAGAGACCAACACATAAACCATATGTGCAGACAAACAAAAAAGGCAGACAGACATTCAGACAGACAGAAACACATCTAACGTAAACAGACTTCACACAGAGCAGATACAGTGGCAGCTCAGCCAAGGATGTACACAGGGGATTGGAGAAGTAGCTCCAAACACTAGACAACATAAAACCAGGACCCCCCACCCCCATTTGACTGTCTCACTGTCTGCCTGTCTCTCTCCTGTTGTTTCTGCAGGAACCTACAAGCTGTAGTTATTTTAAGACGAGCAGGACTGTATTACCCCTTCCTTCCTTACCCCCTCCTCACTTCTCTTCCTCACTGTTCCTTCTCTCATCTCTTTAGCACCCCCCACTCTCCCACCACCACCACCACCACCCACCTCCTGCCCCTAGTTTCTCTCCCACAACACACGCTCCCACTCCCCAACACCCCCTTCCTCATCTCCAACTCAGCCTGACACTCTCTCCTCTCTCACTCTCCTGCAGGCAGTTTACTGGCGCTGCTGATGGCCGCCCCTCATTCGGGTCATGTGACCAACTGCGCCAGCTGGGAACAGTGAGGAGTGTGCACATGTGCGCACGAACGAGGACACACATCTACACAGGGATATGTCTGGAAAAAACACACAAACACATGCAAATACAGGAAGATGAAACCAACCACTTTGGCGCAAACAGAGGAACACTCCCACTTACAGTTCACACAGGTGCACACACACAAACACACACACACACACACACACACAGCTGAACACAAACAAAGATGCACACTTACACTGACACTGATGAGAACCCACACTTAAAAAAAACACACATACCAACACACAAGTCATGCATATCTACCTCACACATACAGGACACACAAACCAGATGCTTGGACCCCGACACACACTCAGACCTTGAGGCCAGTGTTTTGGAGAGGGGCCTCCGTGCTGCGGCCCTGACTTCCTGACTCCTCCTCCTCCTCCTCCCTCCGTACTCCTGTTCCACAGTTGCTGTGGGAGACGCTGCTGCAGCGCCCGTTGCCAAGGAGAAGGCTGCTGGCTGTTTGAACAACAATGGCCGCCTTGTGAACATTCCAACTGTAGGTACTGACAGCTCATCAGCCACAGCCTCAACATACACATTTCTCAGAGAGCACGCACACACCAGCGCTACACCACTGTACCTCTCTCTGGTTCTTGGCCTCAAGCCTGAGCGAGGTAACACTTTCAGACACAAACACAATGAGCCCTGCACACAAACACACACACACACATCTGTGCACACTCTAAGAAATTATGACTTCTGCTGAGAGGATAAGAAACCCTTCCGTCCCTCTCAGTCTACCTGCATCTCTTTACCATCTCTCTCTCTTGCACACACACACTTGGTGCGCAGTGCATTCATCCATCTTCCCCCTTCTCCCCGACTACTCTCTGTCTTTCTCTCTTATCTCTTTCTCTCTCCTCCCCCTCCACAGCCTCCTGCTTTCAGTCTCTCACTTGCTCTTCACTTGCTCGTCCCCTGCCTCTCTCTGTCTCTCTCTGTCTCTCTCTCTCTCTTTCTGTCTCAGGAAGTGTGTGTTCTCACTCTCACACACGCACACACTATCATCCTGGCACGCACATATGTGGAGGACACACATTCACACATAGACACACACACACACAGACGCACACAATCTCTTTCTCTCCTGGAAGGTAGCGAATCTTTTCGTCCCTTGGGGGCATACACTTCCTCAGAGAAGGAGGGAAAAGGGAAAGAAGAAAGAGAACTAGAAACAAGGGTGGAACGGGCAAGCAAGAGGAAGAGGAGGAGGAGGAGGAGGGAGGAAGATAGACAAGAAGGGTAGAGAAGAAAGGAAGGGAAAAGGGTGAAAACTATATTCACGGCAGGGATTTATAGACAGACCCCTTAGTGCTCTGATTATCTGTTCATATTGATGGGACGACATTGAAGCCACGCTGGTGGAACGTTGAGACGGCGCTGAAGCCAAATTGGGTAGTGGGGGATGAGGAGGGAGGGGGTGTTGAGGAGAATCACTAACAAGTCTCTGCTTATCCTCTGACTCACTGTTTTTAAACACACATACCCAGATACATGTATACTCACACAGCTTAAAAAAAGAACTTTAAGAAACATAACACTGTACATGTGTAAAGTATGATGATCTGCAGATAGGTGTGTGTGTGTGATGATGGTGTATATGTGTTGAGTGCCAGACACAGAGAGATGCTTTTGTGCGTATGTGTGTGTATGTCTGCGTTTTCCCATCTCTCGCTCCTCTTTAATAATTGAGCTGATTCTGTCCAGCTTGTTAGGGAGGTACACAGCAGCTTCACACTCTGTCTTTCTTTCCTTCTCATCCCTTCTGCGCGGTCAATCTCTCCCTCCTCTTGCTTCTATCTTTGCCGCTCTCCCTTCATTTATCACTCCTTCTCCTTCCTGACCCCTCTGTCCTCTCTCTCGCTCTCCCTCTGTCCCTTCCCCCAGCTCTCTTCCCTCTCTTTCTCCACAAATCCCTCCTGTTCTATGACCTCTCTCTCGCCTTCTCCCTCAGCTTCACCCCCCCGCACCCCACTGCCCTCCATCATCCCTCTCCTCTTTCCTCCCTCCCTCCCTCATGCCGGAGGTGAGAGGTCGGAGCTTCCTTTCCACTGTCAGACTCAAACCGGCTGCAACCAGCCCTGTGGGGGGGTGGGGGGTAAAGGAGATGAGGAGAATGAGGAGATGAGGTAAGGAAGGACATATAGGAAAGGAGAGAGACAAGCGGGAGAAGGGAATGACTGCAGGACAGGTATATGGAGGGCAGAGGGGTTAAAAGAAGGAAGGAGGCGAGAGAAAAGAGAAGGGTAGATGTCTTCTTTTGAGTCACTGCTTTTGGCGCGGAGGAGCCGTTTTATGAATGTATCGTGTGGGAGGTGACAGAATGGAGCATACAAACACTGCTTACACTAATGCTAAATGGTTGCTGTGTGTGTGGGTGCATCTGTGTGCGTGTGTCCGCATGCATTTGTGTGTGTGTGTGTGTGTGTGTGTGGGAGTTGAACCACGTTTACCTGCCTGTGGCAAAAGCTATTTCACTTCAGGTAACCATTAGATTAAAAAGAATCATAAAAGACAGGACCCTTCACCCCAAGGACAAAGTAATGACTAATTGTTATTTTTTGCCAGTAGTAACTTGTTGCATAGTAAAAATTTTAGAAGTTTTAAAATATTCCCAAAATGTCCTTTCACTCGACATTACATTCAGAGGTCTTTTAGTATATAAAGGTATTTTTTAGCAGACAGTCTGAACCTCGTTTGACAACACAACAGCACTGATTTAGAAACAGTAGCAAAAGAAACATTCATATAGTTTGTATGTCAATCCATAAACCAGTGGTACTCAGCTTAGACCCACAGGACAAATCAGACCCACTACAGGGTGCTGGCTGGCAGATTCACTAAATCACTAAATAAAACTGAATGAAGAGGTTCAGGCTGTGTTTGAATCTTTTAAATGTAACCAATGCATTTGCAACTGAACACACATTTCCAACATAATAAGATGAGTATTTTGAAAACAAATAATAAAAAAGTGAGCTTTGGGCATTTTAATGTTTATTCATTTTAGTCGATAAATAATGTTTTTTATTAACTGGCCTCTGGCCTCCTGTCATTTTGTAAAGGTGGCCTTTGGGCAAAGCAAGATGAGTATCCCTGAGTTAGAGCCAGCTACTCTAAAGAAAAGCTCTAAACTCTGTCCAAGTCCAACCAAATTCTGTCACTGTGAAGAGAGCAACTGGATTATTTCTGGTGGGTTGGTTAATTTGTCCCCTGCAATCAATTACTTATGTGTTCTGAGAAGCATATTAAGTAGACAAACGTACTTTTGGCTTGTCCCTTTTTTACCCAAGGGGGTCACCACAGAGGATGAATCCACATATGTGATTTGGCAAAGGTTTTACGCAAGATGGCCTTCTTGATGCAACCATCCCCATTTATCCAGGTACTAGGAGTACACCGGCTTGTGACGTCCAGGGCTCTGCTTGTGTCTCCTCCCTGTTGCAAACTGGCTGAGGTGATTGTGTAAACCACTGCACTATATAGAAGACCCTGGGAGGCATATCAAGTGCAAAGTGCTAATAATGGCCAGATTCATTCATGAAGATCATTTAAATTCCCTTTTTCTCCAAAAGCTGTTGTGAAGGGTTCAAAATCAAGAGCCACAATGATCTTCAGGTGATGTTCACAAAACATCTGTAACCAAAAAAGACACACTTTGTTGTCTATATGTCTTCCATAGTGCAGGGGTTTACACACTCTCATGTGTGAAAGGTCTCAGGTTCACAAATGGTAGTATGCATAAGCCCCTGTACTCTTAGTGCCAGTCCCAAGCCTGGATAAAAGACAGGGTTGTATCAGAAAGACCATCCAGTATGAAATGCCAAGATCATCTGCTGTGGTGACTCCTTGGAGAAAAAGGGAGAAGCTGAAAGTACCTTACTCTTTGTTGAATTCAACCAGTCTTGTACACAGCTAAAAGCCAAATGCTTTGTAGTTCTGCTGTTTTTAGAGAATCAGCATTTGAATAGATCCAATTTTATGTAGGATATCCTTTCAGACCTAGACTACTCAGGCTCGGTCTGATAGCATTGTTTGTATGTAAGGATACACCTATTATGAAACCGTGAGTCAATGCCGATGTTTACAAAAACAATTTGGCTTCTACTGATGTTTTTTCTGTTTTTTTTCTTTTTGTTTTTATAGTTATTTATTCCACCTTTATGACATAGAATCAGAACTCTTCATTATGACAAAAATAGCTAAACTATTTTAAAGTCTGTCAGCTCTTCCTCAAAAACCAGCCTTTTTTCACATAGGTAAATGTCATTTTATTTACTGATAGGCCGATATCAGATGTTCGGCATATAGCTGTGCATGACCAAATTAAGGAAAAGATTTATCATAGCACCAAAAAGAGTTTCACTTAGACATCTTGTCTGTGATGCGAACACACCTTGTGTCCAGAACTGATGCATCATCACCTCCATTCAACCATTCAACAGGTTGCATCATCCTACTTAACTCTAAACTTCCCAAAACACTAAGAAACCAGTGGAAGTCAATACATATACTATACCATCCCATGCCCCACGTGTGTGTGTGTGTATGTGTGTGCTTATACATGAACATGTGTGTCCATTCTGTCTTCTCCATCTCCATGACGACCTCCATATCAAGGGGATGTCTGACTACGGCAACCTCACATGCTGATAGGCAGAGAGAGAGAAAACAGGTGATTGGTTGAGCTGTCGGCTGTCATATCAGCAGGGTGTATCTTTGTTACACACACACACACACACACACACACACACACTCACAAAACACACACACACACACACACACACACACATACACACACACACTGACTTGTCTGTGCCATCAACCTATACGCCTACAAACTGCAGCAAGGCGCAAACAAAAGGTACCTCCACAGCACACACACACACAGATGTGAGACGAGATGTGGTGTGTTAGGTGCGCTGACCCTGCCAATGAGGACAGGAGGAACATCAACGGAGCTACAAGGCCGTTGCTATGACAACTAGCCCCGCTCACACAGGTAGGAAGCACAATGGGCCTAAGCTGTTATATGTTCACATTCCCTCTGTTTGTGACACACACACACACACACACACACACGTGCACACACACACTGCCATGCACTCAAGACAAGTCTGACAGACAGCAGCTGAATGCCAAGGTAAGGCCATTTCCTTTTCATTCCAGCATTCACAAGGTTGAAATAATTCATTACGTCCAAGTGGACCTGCCAATAAGAAAACTCACTTTTCAACCAGCCACTGAGAGAGTGAGACTGTGTGAGCGAGAAACAGATAGACAGACAGACAGACAGAGCATCACTCTGCATACTAACAGCACCTGCACTGGGGCAGCCTGTGCACGTCTCTGAGGGGCCCTTAAATAACGAACTGTCACTGCCCAGACACTGACATTGACTTCTCTTATCCTCCCTCCTTCTCCTCTCTTTCAGTTCCTCTGCACTCTCTCTTTTCTTTTGCACCCCTCCTCGCTCCCTCCTTCTACTAAACCACAGACAAGAACTGATAATCACCACTATGAGTATGGTGTCTCCAACACACTGCCTCTGTTGCCACTGCAGGATGTGCTGCTGCTGTGTCCTGCCTTACTGCCGTGACAACTCAGGGGGGCTGCCTAGAAGGGAACACAGAGGGCTAGATGGAGGATCTGCCTCAGATAAACATCTGTTCATCAGCAGGAGTTTGGTTCACAGATACACATCTCTGACATGTCACTGATATGTAAATATATATTAGAAAAGTCCCATCAAGCTGACACACAGGTAAAATCAGTGGAGAAGGAAAATAAACAGGAGAGAGGATGTGTGACAGTACCTGGGGAGCTACTGTACACCACTGCCCTACCTTCATTGTATATATATTCAGTGATAATGAGGCTAAAAGGTGAGAATATTGTAAACAGTGAGAAAAAGTACACCAGGTTCACTGGGCGCACATTCAACCACACTGCGTGTGTGTGCATATATGCGTGAATGTGTGTGTGTGTGTGTCTTTGAACATCATCATTTAAGGTCTAACCACACACACTGCATGCCCACAGTAAAGCCCAGATGACCCAGCAGCACGCATGCAGAGCTCCGTCCGGTAACGGCACCGATGAGGTTCGTGTAAAAAACACACACACACACACACACACTGAAACAGAAACGTAGCCAGAGGTGCGCAGCACAGCTGGCCGAGTGGACGGTAAGCACATTTGGAGTGTTTTGTACATAAGACGCCTGACGCGCACTCACCAAGGGAGAGAGAGAGAGAGAGAGAGAGAGAGAGAGAGAGAGAGTCTGGGGGCTCACGCTGCCCGCTCGAGCTGCTGCGGTGTCAACGCTGGCTGGAGGCTCGCGCAGCTGTCGGTGGCGCCGTTCGCTCCTCTTCTTCTCGCCCGGGTCACGGAGCCGTTGCCTTGACGGCTGCAGCCGTCAGCGAGCAGCATTCTCCCTTCATCTGCGCTCCCCGCGTCGGAAGGAGATGGTCCTCCCACACCAATGTAAACGCTGTCTTCTAGAGCGGCTCGAGAGAGGGAGAAAAAAACCCGCTCCTCTGGCTCACATCAGTATCTGCACCAACAAAGATGGGAAAGCAAACAACAGAAAGCGGAGAGAATTTAAAAAATAGACAGCACGGACGCCGCTACACAGTCTCCTCCACAATTAAGGCGCTGTCATAGCCGCACTCGAGCCCTGTGCTCCGGTTCGGGCTGACAGGCACGGGACTCCCCACTATGCGGGAGGCGAAAACCGACCGTGCGCCCGTGCGCCTCTGCCACTGCAATTCCAGCTCTCTGTCTCTCGTGCGCTCCAGTCTCGGCTGTGCCTCTCCAACGTGCCTGACTGTCAAAGCCATCCGGGCACCCGTAGCTGCCTTTACTTTGCACCTCTGGAACTATGGGAACAGTAGTTTTCTAAGGACAGAAAGAGAGTCACGGTGAACTCTAAGAGAAATCCACATAAAGTCCAAGTTCAACTTTATTGCCATTCTAACATTTAAAAGAACATGAAGGAACTAAATATGTTTCCTAGGTCTAGCAGATGCACAGTATAAAACACTGCAATGCTATATCTAAACTAGACCAATAAATAAATAAGCTAAAAGCTCTAAAGAAAACAGCTAAAAAGCGAGCAGCATATGACTTTATGGTCTTCATGAGTAACACATTACAATAAGTGACACAAAAGGTGCTTATTTCATAAAGAAAATGAGATAATTAAACAAGATAAATTAATACTTTGCTAAGATTTTTTTATCCTAGAGTAGTTAATGATTCAAGTAAAGTGAAGCATCATTATTATCAGCACATTAGGTACCAGTAATCCTAAAGTAAAGAAGAACTACTGAGGAACGTTCATCTGATTCTATAGTGGGAACAGGGAACAGGTGGAAGAGAGTCTGGAGAGGTGGAGGTATGCACTGAAAAGAAGAGGAATCAGAGTCAGCTGAAGCAAGAAAGAATACATTTGTGTGAATAAGAGGGAAGCAGATGGAATGGCAATGAATGAGTTTTATAGGTTTAAATACCTGGGGTCAACCATCCAAATCAATGGACAGAACATGAGAGAGGTGAAGAAGAGAGTTCAGGCAGGGTGGAGACGAGTGTTAGGGATGCTTTGTGACAGAAGGATAGCAGCAAAAGTAAAAGGGAAGGTTTGCAAGACTTGTTATGATGTATGGTTTGGAGATGGTGGCACTGACAAAAAGACAGGAGGCTGAGCTGGAGGTGACAGAACTGAAGATGATGAGGTTTTCACTGGGAGTGACCAGGATGGACAGGATTAGAAATGAGTCCATCAGAGGGACAGCTCAGGCTGAGTGGTTTGGAGACAAAGTCAGATATGCAAGGCTGAGATGGTATGGACATTCGCAGAAGAGGGATAGTGGATATATTGGACAAAGGATGTTGAGGATGGAGCTGCCAGGCAGGAGGAGAAGAGGAAGACCACAGAGAAGATTCATGGATGTAGTGAAGGAGGACATGCAGAGGGTTGGTGTGAGGGGAGAGGACAGGGTGAGATGGTGGCAGATGATCCGCTGTGGCTATCCCTAACGGGAGCAGCCGAAAGAAGAAAAAGAAGAATTATTAAAACCAACCTATGCAGAGTAAAGTTGAGTTTTTTTCTTTACCAATTTCAACCACAGCAACAGCAGACAGCAATGGCAGAAGATACAACACAGTATAACCATGAAAGTATATGATCCCCCATTCAGTTTTGTTTTGTGAAAATCAGATGAACAGTCACAGGGTTATGGCGAAAAATGTTAAATTTCTTTTTTACCGATAACGCCATCTAGTAGCAGATCGGTATTTTCAAAATGGCTGAAAATCTAATCAATTCCAGATCTCACAAAGGCCCATCACTGTACCAAAATTCAAAATCCTGCATCATAGTTTTTGTCCTAACGCGATGACATGAAGGACTGGCGGTAGCACTGCTGATGATTCCATATTAGCTCCATTTTTTGGGGATATAATATAATGTCAAGAACTTAGCCAGCATGCCTGTCTGTGCCTTCAATCTTCTGTGACCTTGACCTTTGATCCTATAATCATGTAAACGTTATTAGATGTTCTACCCATAATGAGTATCAAAGACACAAAGAATGTAAAAGATCCCGCAAACAAGTCAGCTCCTGTAGTGATAAATTTTGTAACCGACAGATGCATGGACAGACCTAAGAAATGTTCTCAATACTTCTACCAATCATGGTGATCAACCATACAAGCACTGACAAGGATCCAGGAGCCCAATCAGCTCCTATGGTGGTAAAGTGATTTTCCCCATGTGACCTTAATTTTTGCTTCCATGACCTCAAAAATGTTCTCAGTTATTCTAACCATCATAGTAATTACAAAATTTGGCTAAGCTCCAGCTACTCACTAAGCTTCTATGACAGTAACAAGAATTGTATGAATGACTCTGTGTGACCTTGGTCTTTGACCCCACAATCTCACAAATATTATCAGTTCTTCTACCCATCATTGGTATTAACCACACAAAGTTAGGTAAAGCTCCAGCAAACAAGTCAGCTCCTGCAGCACTAATAAGATTTGTAACAGATGGACAACATGAAAAGATAATGCAACTACAGTGAAGGCATAAAAACTACAGGATAACTCAGTGGATGAAGCGTCCTGAAATTTTTGCTTCATTTGATTTAACATGAAAGTCAGAGATTATTCTAATGACAGACCTATCGATGCCACAGCACCCCCTTATAGTTTTGATTTCCTACATGCTATACAAAACCCATGTGCCCAAAGCGAAATATAGCTTCTGTCTTTATTAGTTATATTCTCAATGCCCATCTAACGTAATTTGTCAAGAGTTTCTGGTATCCATGGCTCATTATCATCATCATCATCATCAGCATTTTTTCAACTTAAAAAAATCTCAGTATAACCAGAAACCTATTTGTATTTTCTCTCCTTTTTTTCTCTCAGCTTTCCATTAGTTAAATAATTTTTCAAGCCATGGCTCTCACAAGAGGACCTGACTCTGAGTAAACTATAAACAGCAGTGCATCATTTTTCATGGCTGCAATAATACAAATAACTTTTAGAAGTGTGGGAATATTGAATCAGTTTAAACACATCAACTACTTGAGCAAGAAAAGAAAAGCTCTTTCTTGCAAATAAATAACAGTAATTAAAACTGTACAACTTCAAATAAAGTTCTGGGTTGCAGGATTGCTTGCGGGAGGCTTAATTTACTCAATTACTCGAATCTGGTCGTTACATCTCAAGCTAGAAATAACCAGCTTCAAAGCCAGATGATCCATTCGTTTTTGACTACACAACCATCAACTTAAAAGCAGTTTCAGTTTGAATCAGGCTGTCTATTAACTGTTGTATTTACACTACTGATATAAAGTTGAGCTAAAGTTAAAGGTTTTACTGTCTCTTGCTGTTTTTAACGTAATAAGATATGAACATCACAGATATTTCAACACTAAAGGAAGCAGCTGAGAGATCAAACTCACTTGATCTAGGATGCGACCCATTCTGTCAAAGAGAACCTTGAGAAAGTGGCCCTCAAAGAAAGGGATGTCCAGGTTACACTTCTCAAAAGGCTTTGGATTTCCCCTCCAGTCCCACCGCTGGCAGACGCCACAATAGTCCCTGAACTGAGAAAATGAAGACAAATGATGAAAAACTGCTTCAGCGCTGTTCAGACAAAAACACCACCAGAAAGCACTGATACATGATCTACTGTACAATAAATCACAACCATTAAATTAACTTACAACATTCTTACCTGTCTGTGTGCATCTCTGAGGTAGGTGTCATAGCCTGTGCCTTCAACATGATATGATGATTTGGCCTCATCAGGCACCAAGCACAGGAAACTGCAGGTGACATAATTTAACAGAACTTTATAAAGAGGCCAGGTTGCGCCATACCATTTTTTAATCACCATGTATCATGAGCAAGCTGTGCACCTGTTCACAATCTTGTGGACTTCGGTCTTCCCGTCAGACTTTGAGTGGTCAGGACTCTGTGGTGGAGAGGAACTGAGCCAATCAGACCCAGACAGCCTGCTCTCTGGAGAGAGCTCATCACCAAAAAGTGGATCCTCCTCAAGATCTCTGTAGTGAGAATATGCATTCAGCAAGGTTACTTATGTGTTCCATCCTTTTCAGAACATGATCTGGTTCAGATCCCTACACATCTAATTTTATTCAGTTTCTGATCAAACATCTCTACATAACTCATTGGTTCTAATGATGCTAACAGCACAGTCAGAAACAAAGGAGTTCAAAGTATTTTATGGCCTTTTGAGAGTCTGTGGCAGCTTGAAGATTTGTAAAATTGAGCACACTATATACTAACATACTAAAACACTGTAACAAGTACATGCCTTTGTATGAAAGAGAAACAATTATAAAGCAGAATTAAACCTAATGAGGATTTCTGTCTTAATTGTAATGCCGATTAATCATGCAAAGAAGAAACATGCAAATTATTCCTCATTATGTCTCAGTCTCCCACAACTTTGATTAATGCTAATAAGTAGCTGAGTTGCATTATCATGACCCTCATTATCATGGCTCATAGGAATTTCACCAATTAAAACATACACTCATGAACTGTGCCAGCGAAAAGGCAACATATCTGAAAAAACACAGCTAGTTGATGCATTCATTTTATTTCCAGATGTCTGTGTTTACACAGAGGATTCAAGAATGTAAATCCGGCAACTCAGAGGGCCATAGGCAGGTCCTTACACAGCATCATGAGGCTGGCCATTCTCAAGTGGCTCCCGCTCCTCCTGTGGTTTGTTCTCCAGGTAGTTCCTCTCCTCCAGGCCACGCAACACCAAGCTGTGGAGGATGTGCTGGTTGGGCTTCTGGATTAGCTGCTCAAATAGCCGAAGGGTCATGATGCTGATCTGGAGGGGCAAGGAGTAAGGAGTAAGGCTATGCTCCCACTGTAAGTAAAATGAAGCTAGCTAAGAGTTTGCTGACTGACAGAAAAGTAGGCAGTGACTGGTGGAACATGAATAAGATGACTCAACTCTCTTTTGTTTGATGAAAAAGAGTACAAAGGCTCTGTCGCATACTAATTAAAATTCATGTGCTTTGGGTTAATCATATGATTCACTGAGTCCTCTTGAGTCCTTGAATGGCAGATGGCCATTTCTAATGTCTGAGATCAAACAAAACATTAAATACACTATATTTGCATGAGTATAATAAGGCCTGAATGAGTCAGTTTTGACAAACATAACTTATGATGAAGGTGCATTTATTAGCAGAACCGCTACATCCTGTGTAACAACCTCATCTGACAGGTGATCACAGTGCTCAATGAGTCTGTGTCTGAGTGGATTCTTAGCGATTGTAGCTGATGTCTCCGGTTCTCTCTCCTCTCCGAGGAGGAAGTAAACCATCTCCTGCAGCAGAGCCTCTGATGTCACCTGCCTTATGATCCTGTTCAGCAGAGCTGTGGAGGTCAGGATGCCCACCTCAGATCTAAATAAATGCATAAAACCGCAACCTGTGTTACTGAGCAGTCATGACACCCCTTGTAGCACACTGACAAGAAGACAAACAGGATGATTGATGATTCAGAGTGGGCCTCACGTCTGCATTAGCTGTGGTTCCATCACAGACACAAAGAATCTTTCTCTCACGGCTTTTGCCATGACTGCGGCTGCCGACTGGAAGACAGTGAAGACAAAGAATGTCGCTCATTCTTTTGTTGGTTTTATATATATATATATATATATATAAATATATATATATATTTAAAAAAAGAACTTCTCTCAAAAGACTCCCTTTTATTCTATCTATTCAGACTAACATATGACTCGTCAAAACACATCAGCACTGGTTAAGAACCTTCTGTGCCTCCTTGATGAGCTGATCACAGTAATCTAGCCAGGATAAGAAGGAGATGAGAGCCCTCTTCCCTGTGAAGGCAGCAGCATCCTCCTTCAGGTTATATACATCGAGACTAAAAGAGGGAGAGAAAAAAAGGTGTTAAAAGGAATGATTTGACTCTGCTAATAAATCCACTACAATAGAATTTTGCTGAGTAAGATATTTAAAGTGAAAGTCAAATATAATTAGTTGATAAATGAATTGCATGCATTTACTGTTTGCGTGTCATTTCGTTTAATATGTGGTTTTAGAAGTCAACACTATTAAAAAATTTACCCCCAGTTGACAGACTCGACTGTTTCAATGTCCAAGGGGTCCATGGACTGTGGGAGGGCTTTATAAAAGGAGACCAGCCTGTCAGTGAGAAGCTCACAGAGCTCAGTGTTTTCAGTCAAACTCTTGGCAGCAGCAGGCTCTGGTAAGCTGACCAGCAGCATCAGGCCCTCACATGCCTTCACCACTATCCTGCCATCCTGAAGAGACAAAAAAATGATAGCTCATGATTACAAACTCTGAGCTTCACAACAAACACTCATTCCATAAATATCTTAAAGTAAATCATCCTCACGAGAGCGCTACTTACAGGACTTTTTGTGAGGTTGAGCAGGGAGGTGACCAGATTGTAGTTGTTGCTGTTGTTATTGTTACTTGTTGGACTGGAAGTGGAAGCAGCAGCGGCAGCAGCAGCCTGTGGCTCAGCTTGTTGGTCTGCTTGTTCCTCTGCCAAAGACTGACCAGTGTCTGGAGCCAAGGTGCTCTCCTTTAGTCCCTCTGTTGCCACAGGACTCTTTATCTCAGATCTCTTTGACTTGTTCTACAAACAATGTCAGAATAAGATATGGTCTCTGAATTATGCATAAAAATCCTGTGAGGCTCTTATTTTTGCCAGATAAACATTTCCTAAATGTGCAATTCTCTGGTGTCATAGCAGCCCACCTCTAAGAAGAAGTTGACAAGGTACGGGTCCTGCTTCAGTTTAGCACAGACTATACAAAGGAACTGGATCTCTTCATTTTCTGTAGGAGCAGCAAGCACCTCACCACACAGACGGATCAGTTTCTGACAGAGTTGTGTCACAGTGACAGGGGGGCAGAAAGATACAAATAAGTTACAGAATAAGTTACATAAGCTCTCAGTTTGCTGAATATTTTTAGGAAATGCAGACTGCAGCATTTCTTACCTGTACAGGTCTGTGGACATTGATGTGTGGCAGGAGGGGCTGACGAATATGCGCCAAAAGCTTTGTGTAGAAGGTGAGCACCTGCTGCTTCATCCCAGGAGGACACTGATGAGCAATCACATAAACACAATGTTAGAATTTATTTAGCTGGGCCTGAAAATAGAAGACTCAGAGGGGAAAAAAAAGTAAATTATGATGCCACTGACAGTTTTTATATTTGCTGTTACTACTTGTGACAAAAGTGTCAGCCTATCGCAACCTCTATATCCCCAGTGCTCACAATTTAAATATCGTCCTTGTTATGCAATAAGATTGCCCTTTCCAGACATAAAATACACACTGCTGCTGGCTTATCAATCTGTTACAGTTATGGTGTTATGACATTTAGAGACAGACTGCTTTAACATGAATATTCCATGTAGCTTCATTCAGCCATTACCAAAACACTGACAGAACCAATGTATTTATATACTGTAAAAAAGATTTGACAGTAAATTTAGGCATATGATGCATTAGGCCACTTTTCTTAAATAGTCCCCCATATTTTGATATTTCTTGTTAATCTGGCCTGTCACGGACACTGTCTTCACAGTAAAGCTGTAGTTTACATCCACAATATCTAAATCTGAAAACTGAGGAAAAATTAAAAGTGTTTGGTGATTTTGGAGAGGTCTGTGTGCACCTCCAGCAACTAAAGGTACACAAAATCTGGGTTTTTTTGTGCTCACTAATTGTTGGCTAACTGTTGGTGGTGGAATGTGGAAAAATTCTGTTTTAAGTGCAGAGAGAAAAAAGTTTATCACATATAACCCTTTTCACAAGTGGCTTTGTGGCTTCCATGTTGGGCAGCCAGACTGTGAGATGGAGAATGAAAGTGTTTTCCTCACACAAACTTTTTTCTCACATTACTGCTGTTAAGGGCAATCTCTACAACAATGTCTTTTAGAAAGATGAGAAACTCAAGATGCACGAGACACACACACAGTCAATGTTCTGTGTTTCTATCCATTAATACGGCAGCATGGATTCAAACTTGCATCGTGTTGCAAGTGATACATAAACATTACTCCTCTTAAAAGAAAAGCAAAATCAGTGCTCAATCATACATATAGCTTGTGTGCTCAGATCAGATTAACAGAAAGGAGAACACGTCTGAAAGGGGCTTATTATGTACAGGTACAATCTCATGACAAGTATATTTTCCTGGAGGTTTAAACCATGACTTCCTTACATCTGCCTTGCCCAGGGTGTAGAGAGTCTCCAGGATCTTATGGTGGAGGAGATACTCCATGCAGGGTCCTGTCTCCCCAGACTCCCTCTCCGCTTCCTCCTGGGTCAGAATGTCCAGCATCTGTTCCAGGTGGGATGGGATGTTGGTGTCTGTGACTGGGGCTTTGTCATCTAACACAGTATTTCACAGAAAGATATGAGAAATTTTACTAACATGAGGGAAAAGGCCTCACCGTGCATGTCAGTTATTGTTCTGATGCATTATTAGGAAAGTTTAATGATTTATCACCCAGATTTGGGAGGAGTTGATTAATTTTGCTGGCACCCAATATTTCTCAAGAAGACTTCTGACAGCTGCCTGTTTACACTCTGATACAAGCTCACCGCAGTAAATGATAACATCAAAAATAAAAACAACAGTGAACTCTAAATACAGCTGCTTGTAACAAAATTTGGAATAAGACAATATCATGGCTGAGTAGTCTGCACGGGTAGGCTGCATCATTCAAACAAATGTTAAATGAAAACATTTTTTTCGTCATTTATGACAGGCTTCAGTTATAGTGTTGGTCAAGCTGTCTGTCTGACAATCCCATTTTGCAGACTGAGAACGATATCTTATTCAACAAAACAGATACTGACAAAGTTCACCTTTGGGGACATAATTTGCAGTTATAAAAAGGTGGTAGACTGCAATATATCACAATATATTCTACTGCAATACTAAGCACTGCAAAATGTATAAAATCGCAATAATATCATATCACAAATTAAAATATTATGATAATGTAGTATTGTGGAGTCTCTGGTGATCCCCACATCACTGAGTGTAGATATCAAGCTAGAAGTAGAGTGGGTTGTCTACCAATCAGAAGGTCAGTAGTTCAATCACCAGCTTCTCATGTCTACATGCCAAAGTGTCCTTGGGCAAGATACAGAAACTTCCAAACTGCCCCCAGTGCATCCATCAGAATGTGTGTGTGTGTATTATAATGTGCTGAAGGCATAGAATACAAGAGCTGTATGACTGCATGTGAGGATGGGCGTGTGAATAGAGTAGAAAAGCACTATATAAGTACCATTCAATATATCAGCTCATTATTCCAGACAGTCCTTACCAGAAGTCTCAATGTAATAATGCGTAATGCCCTTCCAATGATAAACAAAGTCCTCCTGTAAGGGCAGCGATGGGGCAAGCTGGAAAATAAAATTTGGAAAGATAAGCATAAGGTAACCAAGAGAGTGAATATCTACAGGTCTCTTAGCTTTCAAATATGAACTTTAATATCTTCTCATGAGCCACTACAAAACACCTCTGTGGAGTTGCAATCCCATTCAAAATCCAGCAGTTTGCAGAAAGGTGTCATGCAAGTTTTACAATTCTACTTAAATACATCAGACATATCCTACTTTTGTGGGTAAATTTAAGACAATGCTTCAACAACTCTTATTTAAGAGTGGGTAGATATTTTAACCACATTTCATGTCATTATTGCTCACTTTGAGTCACCTGTCCAGTGTTTTATTTGAACCATCTGTCATGAAGCAACTTGATAAAAGGGTGCAAACACGTTACTACTGGTTCTAGCGAGTTAGCTGGCTTACTTGATATTATTTCCACAAGGGTTTCCATAACTGCTGAGCGAGATAAGCCTCAGACTTTCCCTTTAATATTTGCGCAACATCAGACAAAGCTGCCCAATTATTTCGACACCACTCCAAAGGATGAGACCCCGCTGTTTGAAACAGGATAGCTGGCTACAGGGTTAGCCTAGCTTCTCGGTTCTACCCTAAGTTTAGCCTGCCAAGCTGCGTTTAAACCGGTGACATGACACATTTACAAAACAGACATTTAGTATTGTAACAGAGCACACAATCAAGCAGATTCAGAAGTAACAGGAGTGAACAAACTGACAACAAAAACACAAAGCGCTAACGCTAGCTTAGGCTAGCTGGTTAGCTCGGTAGTTAGCTACATAGCCCAACGGCTGAGCAACAAAGGGTCCCCTTTTAAACAAAATAAAAGTTACACAAAAGCAATTTAGCGAACAAAAAACAATCTTGGATTTAAAAAACACTCACCGCTTCCACAGCGTGCTGGAGAATGGACGTAAATTTGGAGAACATTTTGTTCTTCGACTGGACTAGTTTCTCCCGAGAAGACCTAGAGAATTCCTCTATCTTCTTCTTCCTATTGCTACCGCCTCGATCCAGATTGGAGGTTTCATACAATGACCCTTGTAACGAGAGAAATAAATGTGAGTAATAAAACCCGCAACACGCTGTCTGCAATAGGACTTTACAGGCCTGGCACAGCCACTGTAAACAAGACGTCTACAGACTCACTTTGGACACGGTGGCACTTCCCTCGCCAAACGCTTCCTAGGAAAAACCACCAGGGGGCGCAGGAGTACTAAACGCGGGCAACAATCAATGCATGCTAATGGAGACAATCATGCATGAGAAAGTTCACTTCATATATCAACTAATACAGGTTTGGCTATCAAAAAGCTCCAATGAGCTGTTAGTTAATACATTCCCTCATAAGGCACAGATGTGCCGTGTGAAATTTTTCTTCCCCCTACACTTCGCACTTAATGCCCGCTTAAAGCGTCGCTACTTTCAGAATAAAGTCCACCAGTCCACGCCAGGGGAGGGGCTCGCAAGATATTTTGGACGAGTTCTCAAATTAATAGGAAATTGCGATGGGGAAAAACAACCGTCATTGCTCTTGAGTGTCTGTCAACTTTATGATTTCGCCCTAACTCCCGTCCAGAACAGCACAGTCATCAGCACGAAGTAGGCTAACGTTTAGGTGAGCCGACAGCAGCCGCGGGCGAGGCATTTCAAGTATGATTTGATTTATTACGGGGTAATTCCGCGATATTACGCTCAAATATGGAGAAAAACTTGTCGGAAAATAGAAGAGGGATGCTGTCTGTTTCAGGACACGCCCTGTGGCTGGAAAGCGCTCACTTCACCGCGCGTCCGAGTCTGCTCTGCCATATCGCAGGCTGTATGTTGCTATAATAAATGACAGACAGAAAGTTAAAGCATCGGTGACATCACACTGTCAACCTTCTTCTTCAGAGCTGGGCATCCTCCCGCGAATCTCGGCAAAGAAAGAAAAGACTCTACCTACCGGGCATGTCTGCTAAAGGTGAGTATCTTTTGCCGCAGAAGCCTTCATAACAGTGCATACAGAGGGGGAAAGTCTACTCATTTTGAGGGAGGAGGGGGGTCCAGGTTCAAGGATGGGTGCGATGGAGACGAGAGCCCCTTCGCATCGTCTTTCGGGAGGATCGGGCTATGGTAATGACACTGATGTTGTAAGTAGGTTAGACCGGTGCATGGCTGGAACTACAGCTTCCACCGCTGCAGTCTTTTTTTTTTTTTTTTTTTTTTTTTTTTCCCATCACA
>VUQH01009720.1:42665-56172 GCA_015106775.1 Etroplus canarensis
AAACATTAAAAAAAAAAAAAAAGAAACCTTTTTTTAAAAAAAAAAAAAAAAAAAAAAAAGAAGCTGGCTGCACAGTATATCACTCCCCTTCAGGCTCTAAATGGCTGAGCCTGTGTAGCAAGATGGCTTTAAACTCCCCCCACCATTACTGATGTGGCCTACTGCCTCCCATGGCTGCTGGTAGAGATCGATGAAGCTCAGAGCCCACTGCTTAAAAGTCCCCCTGTGGAACATAGATCTGATTAGCCCACTTAAGCCTCCTGCAAACAGCCAGTCACAATTAATGAGAATTAATTATAACATACGCCCAATGGTTGTGCCATGCCAGTCATCTCTGTGCTGTGTAGACAGATGTGAGGTTATTAATTTATTGATAAATCCGACATGTTGACACAAACTCAAGCTTTTAAGTAATGTCTCATCAAATGAACTGATATGACATGTTTTATAGTATACATCAAAAGCACATGAAACATTTATTGGAGCTAATTATTCAGAATATGATTTGGGTTGTGGAAAACAGTTTTTTCTTTACTTTGTAGGCAATCTGCATGCATGTCTCAGTATGTTGTGGCTAGTCAGACTATACTTCTATGTTTTCCATGTTTTAAACGTCATTTCATCGTTTACTGGAAAGACTAAAAATGTAACTGTTTTGCTCAAAGAATAATCACCAAGCAAAATCCTAAATTTCCCAACCCCTCAGTTTTCTTTTTCATGTTTTATTAAACATTACACTTACCTGCCACTTGATTAGGTCCACAGAGCTATTATCAGGTTGTGGAGCCCCCTTCCCTTAATTCTTTGTGGCATAGATTAAACAAGGCGCTGGAAATATTCCTCTGAGATTTTGGGTCTATATTGATATGTTAGCATCACAGAGTTGCTGCAGATTCATGAGCTGCACATCCATAATGCAAATCTCCCGTTCCACCACGTCCCAAAGGTGCTCTAATGGATTGAGGTCTGGTTATTGTGGAGGTTTTTGCATGCAGTGAACTCACTGTCATGATCAAGAACCAGTTTGAGATAATTTAAACTTTATGAAATGATGCATTATCCTGGTAGATGCAGCCATCAGAAGATGGGTACACTGTGGTCATAAAGGGATAGACATGATCAAGAACAATACTCAGACAGACTGTGGCGTTAAAATGATGCTCAGATATACAAACATACCGTTTTCAGAGTCACTTAAATCCCCTTTCTTTCCCATTATGATTCTTGGTTTGAACTTCAGCAGATTGTCTCGACCATGTCTCATACCTAAATGCATTGAGTTGCCGCACTGTGACTAGCTAAATACATATTTACTTTAACCAGCATAACAGGTATACCTAATAAATTGAGTGGTGAGTTTACGTGCAATGAGACATTTTTTTATGTTTTCTGACATCTTATGTATGCATGCTCTAACAGTTTCAACTGCCTGGTGTAAACTATTAAAATTAATTAACGTTGTCCCTCAAGATTTATGTTTGAAGTGTCAATATGAAGTGTCTAATGGGCTGCTCAGTCCTTGTTGTGGGCCTGTTTTAATATTAGTGTCAATATTTTACTGTATATAGGAAAGATTTAAAGCATGTTTAGTGACTGATTTTCTTCTAAGAGAAAAATTTCCCAGCATGGGATCAATAAAGTCTATCTATCTATCTATCTATCTATCTATTGAAAAGGAAGTTTAAAAAGTCACAAATTATCCACTTTCTCCTCCCTGTATGCCTTTATGATTACCAGCCTGTCCTTCACTTGTCCAGAGAGCATAAGCTATTATTGTGCTTTCAGCCTTGAAGTTGCCCACCCCCCACCCCTCTTATCAGCACCAGGCCATCAGCTTTTACCTCAGTAGTGATGCCCTTCCATTAGTCACCCCACCTTATAATACACCCTTGCGGGTGTTATCCTCTGTCTGGGCTTTTCATTCTCGTTGTATTTCCTGTCCTGTTTTTTTTCTTTGTCTAGAACATGATTTTTATTTATTTTTCATAAAACCATTATCCAGGTCAGTCTTAACTGTGAGCTGCTCCATGTGTGTCTGCTGTTAATGGCCACTGAGCAGTTCAGCCTGACCAAATGGGGCTTGAGTGCATTGTTCAAGGTCACGGCCATATTAAATTTCTCCACTTGCAGTACATCATCAGAAAAATCATCTAAAAGAAACCTGCTATTGTTACCATTGCCATTCAGCACAATCTCTTCATTTATTTTTCATGTATTGGAAGGTTTGCCCCCATCAGTTCTCTGCTGTTTTGGTTGGCTCATTGTCCACTTGTCTCGGCTCTGCTGCAGTATTGTAAACCAATATGTTGGATTATTAGTTTCTCATATGTGGGTCTATGTTATTCATTCAGCTTTTTGCTACTCCTGAATTATTTTATGAGTTGGCATGTTATATTTTATATGCCATTTTTTGCTCTGAAGTGCTTCAAATTGCATTGAAAAATGTGTTGGGTTTTTTTGGTTTGGGACTGTTGGAATGTCTGTTTAGACCCACCGAAGAGGTTATGTGAGCTATTTGCTTTTTGTGTTTATCTTTCTGTTAGCAAGATTGCTCAAAAAGGTATGGAGTGATTCGCATGAACATTTTAGTAAAAGTGGGGCTTAAGCCAACTTGGACCACTCTGGATCTGTATCTGGATTTTTGGAAATTTGTATACCAATGCAAAATAGAGTTAAATTGGACAATGTAATTTTGAAGAAGTAAAAGACAGGTGATCTGCCTCCATCTCATCTTATTCCTTCTGTCACACCAGTCCTCTGCTTGTTCACTTTCACCACATCTGTGAACCTTCTCTACGGTCTTCCTCTTTATCTCTTGCCTGGCAGCTCTGTCTTCAGCAACTAAAATAGCAAAAAACAGTGAGACATTTTTTGATGTTTTTAGAAATATATTAGAAACCAATTTGGATCTAGGGGCTTGATTTAGTCATAGTGTGGAGGGAGGTTTCAGCCTTGGCTGAGTTAATGTTTTTGTTCTTTCATGTTTAGGCCTTGTTATCACTATCACTATGAAGAAATACTGTTCTAGTTTCCAAAATAGTTTTCTAACTTTCAACTCTCTTTGAAAATCAGTTCTACTTTTTATTATTAGCTGCAGCACTAACGAAAGTCATGAGAATTTTGTAAGCCTGTAAAATTATGGATAACTTTATTTTTGTCTGGTGATCACTTCCGAAACTATAATGTCATTTGGATGTCTGGGTGGCTTTAAGTGACTATCAACAAAGAAAGCCTACCCCTGTATACCCAGCGCATCTCTGACTTTCCCTACTTCCTGTTTTACCCCGCCCTTTCCTTGACCAGTTCGCACATCCTGCACAGTGTACCTGCTTCAATGCAGTGTAATCTGGATGATCGGTGGTGGACGAAAAAGGAGGCACGGCTCCATTCTGCAGTAACCCAATCTGATGCCTCCCTCTCGTCCGACCACTGCTGCTCATGCTGCAACAGCACGACCCTCTGTCTCAGCACTTTTCTCTCTGTCAGCGTGTTTGTGTGTGTGTTTATATACTGCATGTGATGGTCGCTGTGCGCGCGCATGCATGTGTCCTGGCAAAAGCCTGAATAATTGATGAGCAGTGGAAGGAGTGAAAGCACTGCCGGACGGGACGGTGTGTGTGGGAGTGTGTAGAGATGGGGGAGAGGAATACAGTGAGGCAGCAGCCTGGCTACGATGGGCTCTGCAACTACGCCCAAAAAATCACCTCCTGCTTCGGACTAGATGGTAAGACAGGGGAAAGATAAAGAAGAAGGGGGAGGCTGTTTTCTTTCATGCTGATCAGGATGGAGAAATGGCAGAGGCTGTATGAATGTTTGAGGTGCATTTAATGTGCACTACTGATTTTCTATTGCGCAGGGACAGCAGTATTATGTTTTCTGAGCATGTTGAGTTGCAAGTATGTGGGTAGTTGTGGCAAAGCTACCACAGAATGGATGACAATTGGAAGGCAGTGCCTCATTGCAGCAGAGTACCATGTCCTCAGCTGCTCTCAGGTACATGTGTCCCTATGTGTGGGTATAAGATTGTCCATTTTCTACCTTTTACATCTTTATCACACTTTTATCTTTTCTCTCGAATGAAACTCTAGCTGTCTAAATAAAGGTATGGTTGTAAGCAGAGCTTAAATGAAGTCAAATTAGATAAGTACCTGATGGAAATAGCAGTAAACTCAGCCAGCCTAACTTCAAATATCCTGTCTGTGCTCCCTCTCAGACGAAGAGGAAATTCATTCATCATAAATTTGAATTGCAGGCCAAGCTAGGCATCTCTAGACTAAAAGGATATTTTGTGCTTTGTCACTGTCTGCCTTGCTTTGGTCTCATTCTTTTGTAATACACATGATTAGTCTTATCTGCTTGATGAATGTAAGATGTCAGGATGAGTTTTCTGTTTTGTTTCTTTTAGTTGATAGTATAGAAAAACGTTTATAAGGAAGAGGCAGCAATGTCTTAGCGAGACTGTGTTTTTTTAATGTGCAAAACCATATCAGCACGAACAGGTTATGCTCATCTGCATCATTTGGCTTTTCACCTCCCACCAGGACACATTGGTGAGTCAAAATTTACCTCATGTAGAAATCACATTTCCAAGGAATGTCAATGGATTCTTGGCTCAAGGAAGAGTATTTGTAAAAATGAGAAAATATTGTGTAATTCTTCGTAGAAAGAAATGCGACTCCACATAGGTATAGTCAGAAGATTAAAAACTTAGAACACACATTTTTTACTGCATTACATCTTCAAAACTCCTACTGATGTCACGGGCAACTTCACTGGGTAACTGGCTGCATTTTGAGTCCAGTACTGATGTAGTTAGAGTATCTTTGCATTTCATTGATCCTGCTGATGAGGAAGAGTGAGTTTGTACATTCTTGCCTGCTGGAATGACCTTGCTGGTTGTTGACCTTGTAAAGGACTGGCAGACTCCCAAGTCAGTCTGACCCTGAAAGCATGCTTTGGGTCATTGTAATGCTCTATGCTGATCCATTTGTTCTTACTGTACATGAACCTAGCTTAATGCAAAATACATTCAAAAACACATTTTGTTATTTCTTAATGTAATTTAACGTAAAATGTAAAGACAAACGCAACCCCACCCAGAAGATAATCATGGCTCGACGTCAGCCTTAAGCTGCTTAAGGCACCAAGCTGGTTGGGCTGAAGACATTCATAGTGTAAGCTTTTCTCCCTACGTCTCACTCTGCTCTACCTGCAGCAGAGTGTCCGTCACACCTGCTGCCTGCTGGTTGGCATGCCCACTTCAAGATGGGCATCTGAGGCGACAAATGGAGGGACCCTAAGAAGAGGACTTTTAGCAGGACGCCTCATGGACAATGCCATAATTTTATGATACATTCTTTTGAATTTACCCTTAAATCGTCCTTTGTTTCAGTTTTCTGCCTCTATGAACAGTCCTCATTATTGATATCCAAGTTTAGAAGGATTTTAGAGCGAGTTTGAGTCCAGCACTGGCTGACGTCTACCTGCAGTGCTTCGCCCTTCTCTGTGGGACAGTTGAAGGAGAGCAGGGGACGATGCCCACTGTTCCCAGCCTCAACAGCCTGGGCAAACTGTGCAGTTCCAGCCGCAGCCACAGTGTCAACCGCGTCCGAGTGAAACGCAAGAGCTCGGTAAAGCGTATGTCCATCATCGAGGATGGACATGTGGCTGAAGTGCTGTACCTCATTCCTAAACAATACATGGAGCAACTCCCGTACCTCAATCCGAATGACTATTATCTAAGTGAGAGGCTGAATGATGTCGCTACAGGTAGGTCAGGATAAAAGCTATAGATTTGACTGCTTGAAGCATTTATTAACTCAACTCGTGTCACAGTCATCCATCCTAGATGTGGCTGACTTGTCCCTGTAACATAGGCTAACTTTAATGATTATACCTTAATCAATGAGCAACAATAAAACCTTCCCGTTAACATAGAAACATAATGCAAGTACATCTACTTTAAGACATGTTTAATTGAAATTACATGTAACCTATCATTTCTCTGTCCAGCTTCTCTGCTATTCCTCCTTTAGCAGTGGTTTCATACAACAAAAAGCTGTTATGTTAGCCCTCTTTGGTAGTCTGGCTGTTCTACTTTACATTCTGTTTGTGAGTAGGTGTCTCAAAGTGAATTGATTAGTTGTTGCTCAGAGATTACTTTGTTCTAATTGGATGACAGTGTGGCATCTGACCTGTGTTTCTGTGTGTGAGCTCCTGTGCATTAGTTACGCAACGACAGCACACCAACACCAAAAAGTCATACTGAAGATGTCAGAAATGTCAGGAAATTCATTGCCATCCTCTCTATAGTTATATAATGCAAAGCCATACACAAGGGCAGACCTACTGAAGGGCATGAGGAAGCAACATGGTGGCTTACATCAGGATTGGGCATTAATACAAATTGAGATTTCCAGACCTTATGTATTCTCTGACTGCATGCCAGACACAGTAGTAAAAACATCATTGCTTGGCACTGGGTTGTGTCTAAAATAAGTACTGCAAACCTCATGGCAGCAACTCCTTTCAAATTCTGGATTTGAAGTTGACTAACAGTCCAGCTTTCAGGAAGGCTATTCATTGAAAACTGACCCTAGATCAAAGACCACAGAGGTCAAGACTGATGTCAAGGCTATTTCAATTATTTACTTCCATCTAAGACTAATCAGTGACCGTGACATGTAATAAACTCTCACATTTAGTGACTGCTGCTTTAACTTTTTGGACTGGAAAAATTCTATGATATTTATAAGACCCTATGAATGTGAAAAACACTCACAAAAAAACAATAGCCACTGTTTTATTTAGACATAACCTTCATATTCTCGTGTTTCCACACCATAAACAATCCCGCGTTATTTCACTTGATTATATGTTTGAATGTGAGTGGCACTAAGCCTGCTTTCCAAGTGCTGTTATCCCAAGGTCTCCAAATATTTGATTGATTCCTCAAAGAAACATGAAAATCAAGTCAACCCTCATGTGGGTTGTGGTTAAAAAATGTGGTTTTCATGTTTTATAAATTGTTGAAATTCTCACAAAAAGAAATGTCATTGAGTTTGCTTTTAGAAATAAATACATTTCTGTTCATTCAGGGCAGGTATTAAATAGGAATGTTAATGTGGAATGGATGAAATACACTTTGAAGAAGAGCACCTGGTTGCACGAGATTGCTGTTCAAAAGGTTTTGACTGTTTTGTAACCCATTTTAAAATAGAAACAAGCTGGTGAAGTACCTGTCATTACCCAGCAACAGAGAGATAGTTAAGTCCGTCTGTGCTCCAAAATAGTTGAGGAGTTAGTTCATCTTAGTTAAATTTATAAATATCCAGATATCATTATTGAGTTAACAGAATATATAGACACACATCTTTTGTATGCTTTGTATGCATTTGTGTGTTCATGTATGTGTGTAATGTGTGTATCTGGCATCCTACAATTCTAATCATAAGGATAACTGTGCAGCCTGTCCACACAGTGCACTTTTGTTTACTGCACATGTGAGGTTTTGCATTGTAATGCCAGTGTAGATTAACTTTACTCAAGGCAGTAGCCTAAAACCACAATACTGCCTATGAAATGATCATGCTATATGATACCAGTACTTAATCTGCTAATTTACTGGCCAGGTTATTAATGGGCGGTCAGACATGGATCATCCATAGGTGAGCCAAATACAGCAGAAACCTTTCATCCATGGATAATAGGCTTTGCTTCTCAGGAATTGCTCTTGGCATGCCCAGTGTAGCATGATTGTCCGGCAGCTCCTACAGAGATTATTAAAAGAGGCAAGATGATAATAAGTCCATTACAGCAGGCACAGTGACGGGATGTCTTTGTGCTGCATTTAGCAGTCAGTAGGTGCACTGTAAAACTCTTAATGTTCCCTTACCTCAAGTTTTTATTATCATACGCTCCTAACATATTTCCCCTTCCTTTACAATAAAAAAGGGTGGCGTGCTGGAGTAATGTATGCTAACTATTTTTACCATTTGCCTCACTGGCATGTGTATGATGTGAAGAAAACGCCCCTGTGGAAACTGTGGTACACTGATGGGTATCCAGAAGGTGGCACAGTTTACACTGCAGTGGGAGAATGCATTCTGCATGCATAATAAGCAGCCTGCATTAGCAATTACAGAGGTGGTGCTGAGAAAGAAGTGTTCCTCCCCAATAGCCATAGAGAACTACGGGTGGATCAGTAACCATTTGGTCCCGTAATTTCTGCTGTGTGACATGAGTTACTTTTGAAGTTGTATTTTCTCACACTGATTTTTCTACAAACACTAGACTGATCTCTTGCTGTGTCTCTGCTGTGGCATCAGCGCAATTAATTTATCCATAAATTTGATGTAGTCACTTTATAGTATACTAAAACACTGGGAGATTCCAAGCACCAAAATAAACTAGGCAACAGTTGCGTAAGACTTGCATATATTTTTCTTGTTTTTGCATGTTGTCACGTCCCTAGCAGATGGGAATCTTGTTTATTTTGCAGTATTTTTATCATAGAGTCATTTTTTCATATGGCCGTTTAAGTGGCAGATGATATACAGTGAGAGCCGGTGTGTTTATCACTCTCAGTCTAGAACAGGAGAGCACATTCTCCTGTGTAATTGGATTCCAGAAGACCGAAGCACTGAAGATATTAATACAGTCTCACGCTGGAGATCACTGTAGGTCCTTAGATGGCCTCTCTTGGTCTATACATTGCAGCCCTCGTTACATTATTAGCTCAAACACTCACTTACAGTTGAGGATGGCTTTAATCTATGATAAGGTCAACAGTGTTGGCTGGTTCTGTCTTACTTTTATCATAATTTCTAGACCGTGGATAATGTGTTTAATATATTTTTAATTTAATTTAAATTATTAATTTTGCTGCTTGGTGCTATAACCACCTTCTAGTCACGGAAGACCAGCACTTCCAAAGAAGTCTTTTACTTAGCTGCTTTTAAGACTATGTGGTCTGCTTTAAAAAATGCATTTGTCAAACAGTGATTTTTTTTTCTGTAAAACACTCTTTTAGCACAGCAGGCTAATTACTGTGCTGAAAGCAGTAATTGATCACCACCTGCTGCCCTGTTGTAGTGAAATAAAGTCTTTGTTGAGGGCTGTGTTGTACAGCAAAGTGGGTTCTTCCCAGAATAATTCAATGTTGAGCTTAATATCCTCTTTAGAATGGAAGTTGAGACAGGCTGATATTGGTAAGAGGTTTTGTATAAAAAACAGAAAAAAGAAAGTCAGTGTCTCAGTTTGTCTTTACCTGTGGCTTTGTGTGTGATGTGCAGTGTATGTTTTTAAGTCGATCTGTTTTTGAGGATTTGGGGGTTACTGTTTTTGGTCACACAGAAGCAGCAGCAGCAGCCACCTGGTTGCTGCAATGAGGAGGCGGCTGACACAACAGAGGGCCTGAGAGAGGGAGCAGGAGGGAGGAGTGGGAGGAGGAGGAGAAAGCGGAGAGGGATGGGAGGAAAACAGGCAGTCGGGAGGCAAACCCCACACTGTAGCTGTGTTTTTGAGAGGAGTGCTGAGCAGCGCCCACACCTCTCTCTCTCTCTCTCTCTCTCTCTCTCTCTCTCTCTCTCTTTCTCTCTCTATCTCTCTCTCTGGTGTCTTGGCTTTCTTTTTTAGCATTTCAGTCTTGACTAAAAAAAAAAAGGATCTAGCAGCTCGTGTGTTTCTGGTGACTGATACTCAGAGCCTTCTCTGGTGCAGATATACCTGGATTCCAATGGTCATGGTCAAAGAAAAAGGTACTCCAGCAGTCATGAGTGTGTGCGTGTGTTTGTGTGTGTGTTTGTCATGAGTGTGTTTTTATAACATTTGTTTTGCTTGTCGTGCTGTTGACTATCTGCAGTCTGTATAGATATGCAGTATGTCCATTTGGATTTGCACCGTGTCTGACTATATTAGATTTAATTGGACTAAACTCCTCATTTCTGATTTGATTATTTTTAGAGATGTAGACATATGATGTGGTATTATGTAGGCGGTTTTCTCTATGTGGGTGTGTGTTGCTTGGAAGAAGTATGACTAATGGCACAGTCTAAATGTGCATCTCTTACACATCAACATATTTTCTCAGAGAAGCAGACTTGAACATGCTACGCCCTTCTCAATATTCTCTAGCTGCTGCTTAGGCTAGGGTCTGCTTAATTTGGCTGCATCAGGATTTATGTAAATGTATACTGAAAACAAAGCATCTGGCTCGTTGTATAGGAGCGAGACGCTTAAAGCCTTCACGACTATGTGATAGTTCTTGATTAAAATAGCCCATCTTTGTATGGAGCCTGAATAGAAAGGTAACACAGAGAGGAAAAGTGGAGCACTAGTATAGGGAGGCACACTGCGCAGAGCTGTGGACCTGCACTCTCTGTCTGTCTCTCTCTCTCTCTCTCTCTCTCTCTCTCTCTCTCTCTCTCTCTCTCTCTCTCTCTCTCTGTCTGCAGCCGTTGCCATGGTGACCATCTAAAAGGTACACTCCATTGTTGTCAGCTGTGGCCCCATTCATAGTGTCCTGCTGAAAGGAAAAGATGATTGTTTCCACCTATAACCGAGGTCACCCAGCTGTGTGGGCTGAATGAAGCAAAGTCAGGGGGTATCGTTTAGAGATATTAACATTCCCTGCAATTTGCTGAGACATGTGCTCGTGAGGTTGGCCATTGTCAGTATGACTCATGACAAGCAGCAGTGAAGACACAGTTTTATAGAGTAAAGAAAATGTAAAGAAGACAGATGAAAGCTCTGCCAGTTAGTAAAACTAAGGGCAAATAATTAAGTCAAACTAAACTAAAGTAGCTTTTGTAGGGGGAACAAGTCTATAACTGGTATACTAAATCTATAGCCCTCAGACTTCATTGCTGAACTAGAACAAAGAACAAGAACAAAGTATTACTCTTTTGATCACTGGACTATATTAACTTAAGTGATTATATGTCATCATTATTTTCAGAGGGCTTAACGGTGTCTGAAGTTTCTGTTGTGTTTCAGTGGACGCTTGCATAGACAAGCAGTTTGTACATATTTTTGTGTTTTGTCTAAAAATATTTCAGTCACCAAAAAAATCATGAGATTTGTTTATGTATCTGACAGCACATTGGTGGCTGCAGGCGGTGTCCTGCTCTGAAGCTGTTCCCTTGATGTGGATACGACTCAGCCACGAATAAAAAGGCCTTCATCACCGAGTCCCCGTGCTGGCAGAACACTCGTAACCTCTGGCTGCCACGTTTTCATCTCCCACAATCCCGCTGAAAGTTTTGTATAAACTTAACCCGCTACCCTCGTGTTACCTTGTGGGATTTGTTGGTGGCAGAAGGTTTGTCCAGGGTCCTGTAGTTATTCATTCCTCTTATGAGAAAGCTATGAGAATGCTTTTGTGACCCAGGTTTTTAGCATGTATTCTCTGGATATCTCATAATGCAACCTGTCCAAGGCCAGGTGGGCTCTGTACCATCAGGATACACAGCTGAGCCAATACTGAATTACACTGTATGCTCAGAGTGATGAATCATAATCAAGGGATTGCAGTGTTAGCGTTTTGTCTGCTTGGAAGCGGCTGCCCTATTTTCAAAGCCAAGAATACACTTGAAATAGTTTGTAATTTATTGGGGCCATGGTAGCCTCATCTTGAGTTACATGTACCTCTGAGGTTTGTGCACATTTGTGGGTCTGGCTGATTATTTTATGCCCATTCTGGTGTACTGCGTTAGAAGCCTGGCAGACCTGAGCCATAGATAGTTATCTTCACCTGTACGTCACCTGGCTCATGGAGCACAAACTGCAAAAACCATTTCTTTCACAGTCTGAACATTTTTTTTTACATGGATGTCTAATGTCATGTGCCTTTATGGCTGCCTCCAGTGATTTTGCAGAGTGCTGCTGTTGCTGCAGACAACTGCAGTGGCGCCTCATCTTTGAAGCTTGCCAGTGTCTAGCCCCTGAAAGAGGAGCTAAACCCTTTCACAGACATCAGTGCAGCACACACTTTCATAGACACTCACTGTTTGTACAGCTGGCACACAGGACTAGAATATACAGATGAGATAAGTGGTCAGCCAGGAAGGGACACTCACTGACCTAAAATATACAAGCTAAAACGACACAAGTGATGTGAGAATCGCATGAAAGAATGCAGAATGTAGCCATACATTGTGCCAGTGTACAAACATCCTCCCTGACAGGCATCAATCAGTTTGTTTATCACAGGAAATACGACAGGAGTGTGGGGCCTTCATGGACTGTCATTCAGAGGCAAATACCCAAAGCCATCATCAGATCCACAAGAATGATGGATTTTGAAATTTATAAAGCCACTATTGTCTCCTCTCAGATAAGCAGCTGTACTGGAAGTCTCTCTCTATTATTGCTGTGTACCTGCTTAACAACAAACGCTTCGCACTGTGGCGTTCAGCCATGGAGAGCAGATCATTATTCCAAGCTCAGGTCCCTGAGGATTAGTTATTTAAGGTTTAGGGAGGTCTGGTGTAGACCGATAGGGTACCCTCCATGCAATTTACACCCCGCGTTTGAAGTGCTTTGTCTAGGGCGCTGGTGGTGGGACAGAGGGGGTGTGGAGGCGGTGGATAGAGCTATACATATTCATGGAGGGGAGGGTTAAGAGTTTCTTGTTATGGCTGGGTGATAAAGAGCCTCACATGCCCTTCCCCCAAACAGACACATGTCCAACCACACATTGGCATATTTTGTGCCTTTGATGTTAATCATGGGTCAGACCCCCCCCCCTGGAATATTCCATCTCAAACTGGTTGCACTGGGGGGCAGTGTGTATGTGTGTGTGTTTGTGTGTGTTGCCTATGAAGATCTGGGGACTCAAGTGCTGGCATAGACACAAGAAGTGTAGATGACTGCCTTCACTCCTCTCTTCATGTGTCCCCCTGTCTAGCACATGATATTCTCCAAACACACACACTTTCCCTTATGGCTGCTGTTTCTCTCCACTGGAATCCCTTCTGTCTGTGAATCTTACAGTAACAAAGGGAGAGAGTGCGACTGAATATTCTATTAGATCGTTTTATCTCTCTCTCTCATCTATTGTTTAATTCAATTCCCCCTCTCCCAGTGCATTTCCAGAGTTCTACTATGATTTTGCATACCTCGGGGTCTGTGGCAGGAAATGAAGGCAACAAAGTCTGAAGCTTCCTCAGCAAATCCTGCACCCTCTGTCAATAGCCCCACTTCATTGTTATTTAGCAGAGAGGCTGGGGCATGTGTTATGGAAAAATCTGTCCTCGGGGGATTCAAGAGGACCTTTCTCACTTTTCTTCTGAGTATCATCTGCAAGCTTTATTATTGCCAACGCAGCTAGGTTCAGCTTAAACGGGTTGGGGATGGGTTGAATATGGAGGGAACAACCCCCTTTTCTCTGGGCCTGGCTTTGGGATGCTCTGCTGGTTATTGTTCCCTCAGTACTGTGTGTGTGTGTGTGTGTGTGTGTGTGTGTGTGTGTGTGTGTGTGTGTGTGCGTGCTCTTTGTGTGTTTAGG
>VUQH01009720.1:56192-69842 GCA_015106775.1 Etroplus canarensis
CCTGTGGTGATGAGGCAGGACAGATCCCCCTGTCAGCACAGCCAACACATCCAGCCCAGAATGAGGAATGTGATCAGCAGTTGGAAAAATTGTACTACTGTATATTACACAGTAAGTCGCTCTGTGCTGAGGTTGCTTCATGTACCGCATACTTACTTATTTATAGCATTATATAATATACATTCTAGCAAATCAAGCGCCATTTTGCTGCTACAAAAAGAACCACTAAAGCCTCAATAATGGATCTGTTGTAAATCCACGATAGTCAAGTGAAATTCCTTGATTTCATGTTTTGTCCACATGGAATCATAAATGTATAGAAGCCTGGAAGTGTTTGAAAGAAAATCTCAGTAAGAGATTTCTCTCCGAACAAATCATGTAAATGGTCCAATCTGAATCATTTCGGATAATTTAACAGCCCTGCTTTATGCAGGCTTTTTTAATTTTGATGAAATACCATGTAGAGTATCTGTCTCGGCTTGATTTTCCCTCACCCCCTCTGTGCAGCCACTGCTCAGGCAAAGGCAGCACTTTGCAAAGTGGAGAAGAGGCGGGGAGAAGCTGGAAAAACACAGCGCTCATGGATTCCCATCCAAACCTCAGCTTTTAGGTCCTCTGCGTATGGGATTCAAACATCTGTCTTGGATTTCTGTCAACCTGTTATGACGTTAGCAGTGTTGACTTTTCCATGCTGGGCTGCCTCCCGCTGACAACACAATGCTATGAAACTTTAAAAATAGAAATTGGCATCAAAATAAAATATGTACTTTAAAGCTTCTCTGATGAATATTTTTATATCCGTACTGGTTAAATAACTGTGTAATGTGAAAGGTTTTACTTGTATTAGCAAATCCACAGAGGGAATTATCACCATTCATAAGCTTTTTACGCACAGCCCAAAATGACAGACAGAAAATGTGACTAGATGATGAAAATAGTTTAACGGCCATATAGTTTATTTCCCACTGGACTTGGAGGAGAACAAACAGGAACTAAAGGGAGCTATAATATTGCAATTTTGTCAGCCAGAATGTCAGAAACATTAGTCCAAATCCAGTGATGGGGAGTAACACATACTAATTTATTGCGTACATATTAGAACTGTTTACTGACCTACTAGGAGTTTGATTGCAGGTTCAGAACATTTTGACTGCTGTTTAGTAGACAGGCTTTAGGACGGGCTAGCTCACTGCCAGGGATTGATGATGGGGAGACACATGATCTAACTTATTTACACTTTGGGTGTGTGTAACCAGCTTACCAGTGTTAAAACAGGTTAACTTTTTCTAAGTGTGAAAAATACTGGCCTTCATTGTAAGCACCTTTAACAAAGAGTTAATTGACTTTCTAGTATTGTGCCTGAGATTATCCAGTTCAGTGCTAATTTTGCCAGGCAGGCTAATTGTTGAATATGAACTGTGCAGGTATTTGTACGATATTGCTGCATCCACAGCTTGTTGTGTTCCTCCTAAGTATTTGACAACTCATTTAACTCAGGTTAAACTTACCATAAATCAAATTTAATTTTCCTGATGGTATTTTGAATCATTGCAACAATATTCCATCTGCCAGCATTCACGTACCTTTGCTCACTCCCTTGTATTTTCCTCAAGGGGTCACCACAGCGGATTAATCTGCATCTGTAATTTGGCAAAGATTTTATGCTGGATGCCGTTCCTGATGCAATTCTCCATGGTGAGAGGGGCTTGTGTCCCCATTTGGAATCAAACCAGGGACCTTTAGCTTATAAGGCACATGTGTAAACCACTTCACTAATTTGTCTGTGTGCATTATGACTTAGAGAGTTAGAAATGGATTTATGTGAAATTTTTTTGAGGGGTGGGGTGCAGTACAGATAACAAACTATTACATTTTCAAGGTGATCCAGGTCACAAGCCTGGCCTGAACAACCAGCATAAGTTCTCCTTTGTTCCTTGTGTAATAAGTCCGATTTGGCCAGTTCAGTTTTAAGAGTTAGTTATGCTACTTAGTTATCCTTTGTTTTGTTACCATTTGACATTTTATATATTGTTTTGTATGAAAACCTAAGTAGTTAGACATTCAGGCAGGAAGTAAACAAACCCTCAGGCTATTCAACTTATTTAACAAAGAAAACGAAGGGGGGGGGGGCAGTGAAATTGAAACCATAACATGCAAGACCCATCTCATTTTGCAGAACAAATTCCTTACTGGTTTAACCTTGTGTATTTATTGGCCACTGGAACTGTGGTGTTACGTCCAATTACACTGGTGAATAAAAGACAGCTTATCTGATTTATACTGCTTGCTCTATCACACTTTGTTGTAGTGTTGTCTTTATTTGTGGGACTGACTACTGTCTTTTACCTTAACTACAGTGTTATCATTACTGAAAAATAACTACAACAGAAAATACAGTTTTATTAAACTGGAATTGGCCTTGATGTTGTTCCAGCATGTGCATGGAGCATCAAATGACTTCTTAGTTTGGATATTTTTGCAGAGTGCAGTTACCCAGATGGCCTCTTGTTTTTCCGCAGAGGTGCAATCTCACACACAGAGCTGCTGGGACTCCATTCACTGTCACAGTAGTCTGGTTCACCCAGAGATGACTCATTGTCCTGCTGAGTGCAGTCACATCAGAGACACCAAGGAGACAGTCTCCTGTCGTAACCTACCTTTTTTCCACCTTCTTTTCATTGCTATGTCACAACCACACAATACATTTCTATTTCAAATTATAAATAGAATGATGGTTTGTTATCATAATGGCTTATGAGAACTACAGGACATTTTAGTCTCTAGAGGGTAAATGAAAGCTTCTGAAGTGTCTTATATAAAAAAGTCTGAAGATTGGCTTCTCTTTCCACTTTGATTTTAACCCAGTCAAGCCAAGTGAATATCAGAAAGTCACTGCAGATGTAGAAATGAGATGCTAGGTAGTCCAAGCCATCATTAAGTCAAAGTAATGCCTTTCTTTGGTAGATCATTGATTGTTCATGATGCTATTTCAGTGCTTTTGGTGGTGTCTTATTTTAGCCTTGCAGACTAATGATTCATTGCAGAGCAGAAAGAGCAAAGATCCTTTCGTTTCTATTCTCCATGTGACTGTGCATATTTGTGGTGTTAAACTTTTGTTTAAAAAGAGACAGAAAGAGGAAATAAAATGATGAAAGGGAGAAGGGAAAAGCTTCCTTTTTAGTTAAAGCTCCTGACTGTAAAATAATCTGCTGGTTTCAAACAGCTGATAAGCTGTGTGCAGTGCGGCACTGCAGCGGTATTTACATTCCGTGCAGTAGTGGTGGATTAACGTCAGTCTTTAAGAGAAATGCCCAAAGTTTTTTACTGAGGAGGGCCACATGCCAATATAGCATGGATCTAAAGATAATACAGTGCTGCTTGCAGAGATAAAGGAAGCAATATAATAAGCTAGTCTTATATAATTATCATCACCCTCTTAAAATAATGGCCTAAGTCATATTTGCAAGTTTTTCAAGAAACAGAAAAAACTGAACCAAAAGTAGAGTATATATTTATTAATAATTTCATACAAAAGTAAAAAAATCACTTAGGCCATTTTTTTAAGAAGGTGACGTTATGATGGCTGTCAGAGTACCTCACACTAAGAAAGTGATGTCTAAATCTCTAATCTATATCTCTAAAATTAAGTTTTCTATTAAAATTTTGCTAGTTTATATTAAAGCAACGCTAGCTTGGTTTTAATAGTAGTAATATCAGACTGTGGTTGCACCACTTTGGGTTCAGAATGAAGTGACACAACCTCTATTTGATACACTCCTTTTGAATTTCGGTATAGCTACTCATCCTCCCTAGAGGATGAACCTCACTGACTTTGGTTATTGGTTTTCCTTTAAAAAACACTTGAATTGACTTGAGTTGACTGCTTGACGTCTGGAACCCATGGACATCATCAAATGCTGCGTTTTCTCCCTTGAGATGCTCTGCCAGGCTTTTACTGCAGCCGCCTTCAGTCGCCGCTTGTTTGTGGGTCTCTCTGCTGTCAGTTTCCTCTTAAGTGAAAACCATGCTTTGTTGGTTTGGGATTAGGGGACTGACTTGGCCACTGAGTATCCCATTTCTTTGCACTGAGAAATTCTTGGGTTGCGTTTGCATTACATGTTGGCTTATTATCCATTTTGTGAAGCACCGTCCATTCAGTTTTGCAGCATTTGGCTGTATCTGAATCAGAATAAGAATCGTAATCAGAAGGATTTATTAATCGGGGGGGAGTTGAGCACAGAGTATAGCCCTGTACACTTCAGAAATCATCCCACTTTTTCTATCAGCAGTCACTTCTTCAACAATCACTAGTGACTTGCTCCATTAGCAGCCATACATGCCCACTGCTTCCACCATGTTTGTCAGATGATGTGTTGTGCTTCTGATCATGAGCTGTTCCTTACCTGCTCCGTACGTTTCTCTTTTGATCGTTCTATACAAGCCAATTTTGGTTTATCTGTCCAAAAAAAAATTTTTTCCAGAACTGTTTAGGCTCTTTTAGATGTTTTCTGGCAAAGACTATTCTGGCCTTTCTGTTCTTGTTTGCACCTTTGTTATAAACCTTCTGTATTTACATTTATGAAGGTGTTTCTTGATTGCAGATTTCACCAGTGATACACCTACCTTCTTGAGAGTGTTATTGATTTGGCTGGATGTAGTAAGCAGTGTTCTTTAGCAGGTTTATTTGCCTAATAATGGCCTCCTTCACTTGCATGGACATCTCTTTGGATCTCACATTGAGAATTTGATTGAATAGCTACAAAATGCAAGTTCAACACTTAGAATCAACTCTTAACTTTTATCTGCTTACTTTGTCATTGAATAATGAGGGAACTGCCCTTACCTGGCCTCGAAACTGCTTGTCAGGCAATTTTCCTCTTAGTTTTGAGCCGCCGAAAAATGGGGGACTGTGTATAAAAATATCTTAAATTTCTAAACAGCTAATGCAATACTTTTGTGAAACCCCATGAATTAAAGACCAAAGTCTGCATTTCAATCACATCTTGACTGTTTGATTTAAAATTCACAGTGGTGGTGTACAGAGGCAGTAATATAAAAATTGTCATTGTCCCAAAATTTATGGACCTGGTTGTATATATACTATACTTTATGTTGGTGATTGGTAGCAATTTGTGTAAATATGGTAACATTCAATAAAACTATAATTTCTGGCATAAGTAAGCAATACACCTACTTAACATCAGCAACTTCAACGTTGTCACTGTGAGCGTGACAGCGTGCTTACATAGCCACGTGCGTCTTACTTAAAGTGGCTTTACTGCTTTACATTCTTGTTTGCTCCTGGTATCTGGACACTGTCAGAGTAGATGGAAATGGTTCTTATGAAGCTGTCATTTGATGCCTACTATTGTTTTATTCATTCACAGCTTCCAGCGAATGAGTTATTCAATCACAACAAACACGATGCCTCTTCTGATTTATTGGAGGCTAGTATTGTTTTCACCTTATGAGTCTGTGTGCATTTTTATTTCTAAATGTGGTCCTGTAGACATCTACTGTACCAGGCTGTTTTCAGTAGATGTTAATATGTCTGTCAGTCCGTTCACAGATTGCAAAAACACCACAAACGGACAAGATACTGTCACAGAATGTTACAGCTGTGTAGCTCTGCTCAGAATGAAAAACAAGTGGTCCTGGTACTCATTGACATTGCTAGTGTGATCCTATTGCAAGATGTTCTCATTGTCATGTTGTGCACTTGACATCCACAGGAAGTATGGAAACTTACAAGCCAAATAATTATGTAACTTTAAAATGAAATGTTACTGTCACATTGCTTTTTTAGTGTCTTGTTTCCCTGTAACTGAAGTTAGAAGTCAAGCTGTGTTTGAAGCTTAAAATTTACTTTTCAAACATGTCAGAAAGACTCAAATTATTATTGGGGAAATAAGCTAGGCAGAGATAGTAAATGTCCCATAACTCTAAATTATGTTTTCCTTTGAGGATGAAAAGTACATTAAAGTCAATTGTGAAACAGTCTTTATCAATACCCTTTTAGTGCTCTATTTACCAAGTCCTACTCCCCTCAGCATTTTGACTGTCCATCCTCAACTGATCAAGACAGACTATATTTAGACTGATGCTCTCCAGGGAGCCTGTCTGGCCCAGAACCGCAAGTTCTGCTGTCCTGCTCAATGTCATTCTTTATTTTTTTATTTTTACCCTGACAGACTCTGAGCACTTGTTCTTCATCTCTGGTGTTTGTGTTATGTTGCAGTTTCAGGTCCTTGTGCAGAGAATGCTAATGTTGAACAGACTATAAGCAATGTCACAAAAACCTCTCTGACTACTACAGTCAGTGATCACCATGACTCATCAGTATTACAGCTCAGTAGTAATCTTAATGTGTTTTCTCTTGCAGTGGCTCATGCACAGGACACACGCCACCACTCTACAGAGAAGCCCCTGATTCAGTGCTACAAGTGTGGGGAGCCATGTAAGGGCGAGGTACTCCGGGTGCAGAACAAGCACTTTCACCTGAAGTGCTTCACCTGTAAAGGTACAGTATACAGTCAAATGGGGATATTACACACATGGACAAAATAATGGTCCGTACCTCTTCATTTTTAGGTGTTTCATTCAGTCCCATTGCCACATGTGTGTAAAAACAAGCACCTAGCCATGCAGTCTGCCTTCACAAGCATTTGTGAAAGAACGGGTCATTCTATAGAGCTTGTTGAGTGTGGTACCGTAATAGAATGCCACAATTTTAACAAGTCAGTTCATGAAATTTCTTCCCTCCTAGATATTTCACAATCAACTGTGAGTAGTAGTGTTTCAAAGTGTTTAGAAACCACAGAAACTCAGTCCCAAAGTGGTAGACCATGTAAAGTAACAGAGCAGGGTTGCTGAATGCAGAGGCACAGCATGCGTGAAAGTCACCAACGCTCTGCTGACTCATTTACTACAGTGTTCCAAATGCCCTCTGGTATTTACATCAGCACAAAAACTGTTCACCAGGAGCTTCATGGCATAGGTTGCCATGACTGAGCAGCTACATGCAAGCCTTGCATCAACAAGCACAATGTCAAGCATCGGATGTAGTGGTGTAAAAGACACCACCCCTATACTCTGGAGCATGGGAAACATGTTCTATGGAGTGAGGAAACAAGCTCTTCTAACTGGCAGTCTGATGGACGAGTCTGGATTTACACCTGGCTGCATTGTGCCAGCTGTAAAGTTTGGTGGAGGAGGGACAGTGCTATGGGGTTGCTTTTCTGGAACTGGCCTGGACCCCTTAGTTTCACTGAAGAAAAGTTTACTAAGACATGCTGGACAGTTCTATGCTTCTGACTTTGTGGAAACAGTTTAAGGAAGACCCCTTTTCTGTTCCAGCATGATTGTGTCCAAGTCGACAAAGCAAGGTCCATAAAGGCATGGTTTGATAAATTTAGTGTGGAAGTATTTGACTGGCCTGCACAGAGCTCTGATCTCAACCCCACTGAATACCTTTAGGATGACCTAGAAGTTTGACCAAGGCCCTCTCGTCCATCATTGGAGTCTAATCTCACAAATGTGCTTCCGGATGAATGGGCAAATATTCCCATAGACACAGTCCAAAATCTTGTGGAAAGCCTTCCCAGAAAAGTGGAAGCTATTATTGCTGCAAAGGGGGGACCACCTCCATATTGATGCCTATGGATTTAGAATGTCATAAAATCTCCTATAGGTGTAGCGTGTAGGTGGCCCAATGCTTTTGACCATATAGTGTATGTAACTAAATAAATGGTGCTGAATAGGGTTCAATAGTATTTACTGTGTGTGGTTTGTCTCATTTTTATACCATGTTAGAAAACACCTAATGTCAAAACAGAGACCATTCTTTTTCAAATAAGTAATGTGTTTACAATTTAAAATGCTCTTTTCAGACCACAAAGACTCACTCATTTTTTTTTTTCAAAGAGAAAAAAAAGTGGGCGTTGTGTGAAAACTGGCTGCTAAAGTGTGAAGTTTTAAAATTCTCTGCTAATTTGATCCTGTCACAATAATAGGACACTGGGTGCCTTTCATTCACTACATGCTGCCTAACAAACTAAATTTGTTTTTGATTTTTTTTTTTGTTAAATAGGATTTTTCTCCTTACTGTTTGTACTCATGAAGCATTATTGTCCAAATAAACAATTGGTTGTTGTTTTTTTTACTTGACTGCCCCAAAATGCATCCATACAAAGTTAGCTATAGGAGCCGTCAAAACCCTTAAGACCAAAATGTCCTTTCCATCATTTTCGAGCTAGAGGGACACATCAAAGCACCTCCTTACTCTGACTTGTATTCTTCAATTATTCTTCAAAACTTTTTCCATTTAGCTTTATTACTGATACATTTCTAGTACAAGTGCTATAGTATGTTGCTGCCCACAGCTGACCAAGCCATCTCACTCCAGGTCAGCCTAGGTCTTGCCATGCTGAAACCTTTGCAGTTAATCTGAGACTGGAGCACTGTGAAGAGTCATCTTAGTTTACCAAGGGCCTAGAATAACACAAGCAAACGGTAAGATTAGTACCTAATTCTGTCCTTTACATGTAAATGTCTTTAGAGTGAGAAAAGGACGATAAGAATGATAAGAGGGATGCCAAAGTAGACATGAGCACAGCTTTAGTAACCAAAAGACTCACTGTCCTGGTCCTTGTTTTAAATAGATGTATGTTTTTGTCAGTCTCCAACCTGTCTAATATTAATACTTAGATTGACTGAGCTCACTGGCACTCAAGATTATTAACAGCTATGGCATGGCAGATGGATCCCAACTTATTTAATTCCATTAAATGCACAGACCTTTCTGTTTCCCTGAAATTATTTTCATTTCAATTTCATAAGTCGACCCTACTAAGTTTCCGAAGGGGCATTTTATGTAATGGCATGCATCTTTTGAAAAGCCGAGGGAGTGGGACATCAAATCTCCATTGCTGGTTTAGTTAGTTTACAAGCTAATCTCATCATGCCTGAGTCCTAATGCAATTAAATTTGATTCTTTCCCTGTCTCACTCCCATTCATCCCCAGGATTTAGCGTGGCTCATTGCATAAGAATGATTAGGTGCAGCTATCTCAAACATCAAAATGTTTTCCTTCTTGGCTATGGCAATTTCAAAAGGCTATTAGTTTCCAGGCTCACTCTGGGATGCTAAAATGCTGAACTGCACGGAGCAAGTGATCATTATGAGGGCTGAAATGTACACTATAGATGAACATATGCCTGAGTTGTGATCAAACCGTTATGTTGAGTTTACCTCAGAATGTGCAACCTTCTTTCACTGTCATGCAATGACTTATGTTCTTTAATGAGCGAATACTATATTGCGACATGGAAGATAAGTACTTACACTCACAAGCCACTTTATTAGGCATGCCTTTTCAGCTTCTTCTTAATGTGAATATCTAATCAACCAATCACATTGCAGCAACTCAATACATTTAGGTATGTACGACCTGCTGAAGTTCAAATCAGCATCAGAACGGGGAAGAAGAAGTGATTTAAGTGACTTTGAATTTGGCATGGTTGTTGGTGCCAGACAGACTGGTCTTAGTGTTTCAGTAACTGGTGATCTACTGAGATTTTCCTGTATATCAAGGGTTTATGGAGAATGGTCCAAAAAAAATATCCAGTGAGCAGTAGTTCTGTGGAAAAAACATGCCTTTTTGGTGCCAGAGGTGAGAGGAGAATGGCAAGACTGCTTTGAGCTGATAGGAAGGCAACAGTAACTCAGATAATCATTCATTACAACCAAGGTATGTGGAAGAGCATCTCTGAATGCACAACGCATCGAACCTTGAAGGAGATTGGCTACAGCAGCAGAAGACCACACTGGGTGCCACTCCTGTCAGCTATGAATAGAAAACACAGGCTCACCAACATTGGACAATAGAATACTGGAAAACACTGGGTGGTCTGACGGGTTTGGATTTCTGCTGTGACATTTGGATGGTATAGTCATAATTTGGCATAGACATGAAAATGAGGTTTTATCCTACCTTGTATCAGTTGTTCAGGCTGGTGGTGGTGGTGTAATGGTGTGTGGGATATTTTCTTGTTACACCTTGGGCCCCTTAGTACTACATGACCATTGTTTAAATGCCACAGCTTACTTTTGTCCATCCCTTTATGACCACAGTGTACCCATCTCCTGATGGCTGCATCCAGCAGGATCACATGCCATGTCACAAAGCTCAAATCATTCCAAATTGGTTTCTTGAAAATGACAAAGAGTTCACTGTACTTAAATGGCCTCTATAGTTATCAGATCACCATCCAATAGAACATCTCTGGGACTGGGAAGAGATTTGCATCATGCATCATCAGCCAATAAATCTGTAGCAATTGTGTGATGCGGTCATGTCAATATGGACCAGAATCTTTGAGGAATATTTCCAGCGCCTTGTTAAATCTCTTCCACAAAGAATTAAGGTAGTTTTGAAGGCAAAAGGTGGTCCAAACCAATACTAGTAAGGCATAACTAATGGAGTGGCCAGTGAGCCTCTATTAAGTCATAGTTTAAATGAACTTTTAAACATTCTGTAGAATAAATCCTCACAGCGTATAGCTGCAAACATGGCCATAGATTTTTTTTGTATTATACACATGATCTTTTAAGTCAACTTTGAATGTCATGTTTTCTCCACTACAGTCAGTCATACGAATGCTCAGACATAAAATACAATTTAAGTGTCACACAAACTCTCAATTGTTCCCTAATTAGAATTTCTGCCTTTGTCAGTCGTTTGTGTTTATGTTGATGACAAGGTTGCATTTGAATAGAAGGAAGCTTGTTGGAAGCTAACTGTGTTGTGGCAAGCCTTTTGAGAAAGCTATCTTCAAAAACAGATCAAGGCTATTTCCTGGGCCAGACAATTGTTGACTTGTTGCTGTACTGAACAGCCAACCTTTAAAGTGAAAAAACCTTGCAGTAGTAGTTTTGATTGATAGACATGAGCTATAAATGCTGTGTTCCTTCAAAGGGAGAAGGTTCAGGTTTTTTATTGTCTGACTGCAAATGCTGCTGATGAGAGGATTTTACATTCCACTTCTCATTGTACACACTGAGCTATTAAATTGTACTTCTCAGTGATTTTGTAGTCATCATCCATTTCATGCACTCTAGGCTAGCAATTCTTAACAAAGCCACTGAAGCACGGATGAGTTGGGTGGATGCTTTAGAGCATTAAATGACCTGACTCACTGAGTGCTAATGTGTGTGTCTTCTAGTGTGTGGCTGTGACCTTGCCCAGGGGGGCTTCTTCATGAAAAATGGAGAGTATCTGTGCACACTGGACTACCAACGCATGCACGGTACCCGCTGCAATGGCTGTGGGGACTTTGTTGAGGGAGAAGTGGTTACTGCCCTGGGCAAGACCTACCACCCTGCCTGCTTCGTCTGCACCATCTGCAAGTAAGACATCTGCTATTCCCACTGCTTTCATAGATCAGCCAGATGGACATGTGGCTTGTAGAAAAACTATATTTACATGTCAAAATGGTATTGAGCTCCAACAAGCAGCCAATTTCAAAGAGAGAAAACAAGATGTGAAGTAAGGAAGCTTGCTGATTGCAGTTTCATGAAAAGTATTGCAGTCTTTCTGAATGAATGTGATATTTGAAATTGGAAGCAAATCTTCTCAGCTTTCCATATGTATACTGATCCTGACCAAAATTGGCTACTTATTGCTTACTTTCTTTGATTTGTGTATAACTCCTCACTTTAGTTACAATTAAATGTTGCTCAGACTGATATAATGTTAAGAATGAACAAAGCTGAGGATCACAGTAATTCCAGTAGACGGTGTACAGTAGCATGCTGTCTGTCATGCCTTTGTCATCTGACTGAATGAGCTCCTCAGCCAGACAGTGTTGACACACATTCGCATCATCAGGCCCCGTCATCTTAAACCCCATCAAACAACCTGCAAGCCACAGCTAATAAACTCTTTGTTGACTGGTTGTTGATGTCACCTCGCTTCCAGACGACCGTTCCCTGCCGGGGATAGGGTGACCTTTAACGGGAAGGATTGTCTGTGTCAGTACTGTGTCGAGCCTATGTCGCCAGGACCAAAGGACATCCTGGGCTCCAGCAGTAAGTAGCCATTGTCTAATACACAAAGGATCAAATGCACAGGAAGGAATATTTCACAAAATGCTATTGTGACTTCCCAAAAGACTGGAGAGGTTGCACTCAAACTGAAAGCGAATTATAGGAATTATTTAGAAATGTTAGAAAACAGAAAGTCTGGGAAATTTTAGGTTCCAGTTATGATTCATGCATGGTATTTAATGTAGCTGTAGGCCAGTCAATTTAGTGTTAATATTTAGGCTGTGAAGAATAATTGTCAGGTCCATATCTGTCATCTTGCCCACACATTATTAGCATTCATTTAAAACCAGTTCAAAGTAAAAAACTATGATGAATATGAAAGAACCTGTTGGTGGGTCATTCATTACCAATTCATACTGTTTGTACCCAAAGACTTTATGATCATTTCTAGTGAAGATCCAGATATCTCAAAAAAACTGTGTATAGAATTCAATTCAGTTCAATTCAGGTCAGTTAAATTAAATTAAATTAAATTCAGTTCAATTTAGTTTTATTTATATAGCGCCAATTCACAACAAAAGTCACCTCAAGGCGCTTTACACTGTAAAGTAAAGACCCTACAGTATTAGAGAGAAACCCCAACAATCAGACGATCCCCTATGAGCAAGCACTTGGTGACTGTGGGAAGGAAGAAATCTCTTTGAATAGGACGAGACCTCCGGCAGAACCAGGCTCAGTGAGGGGCAGTCATCTACCTCGACCAGTTGGGGGCGAGGAGAAAGAGAAGAGAGAAAGGAGAGCAAAGAGAGACACAATGGGAGAGAGAAGACAACATTTAATGACATGCAGCAGTAGCAAATAAATACATGGGGAGTGAAAAGGGGTGGGTGAAGAAGAAATGCCCAGCACATCATACGAAGCCCCCCAGCAGCCTAAACCTATTGCAGCATAACTAAGCCCTAAGTATAAGCTTTATCAAAAAGGACAGTTTTAAGCCTCTTAAATGTAGAGACTGTGTCTGTCTCCTGAATACACGATACAAAATATTTATATTTATATTTTCCCCATTATTTCCAATAAAAATGTATTGGGCTTGATAAATCACATGAACCAGAAAGTTTTATGAATGTGTTATTCAAAAACAGATCATTTTTCAGTAACAAACAGAACTAAATCACATTCTGAAACAATTTATGAATGTGTTTATTTCTCAAGTCATTTGAGATCTTAAAGAGTTGTAAGTGTATGTCCAGGCCTACACTGGAGATAAGCTAATTGCAAATGGAGTCAGGAGTTAGTACAGGATAATCAGAAGCCTACTTGATGGCTTAAATAGTTATGTGGTTACATCTGCAAAGCCACGTGGCTACAAATGTACACATTCAACTGTGGAGACTTTCAGGTGCTGCTGCAGCTTTACCTGTGAGCAAACATGCATGTTCAATGATTCATTCACTAAAAACACTACACAGTGAACTGTGTGATACTCAGTTTTTTTTTCCAATATGTTTATTGTCTTTTTCTAAATTTTTTCACAAACACATAACATATACACATTACACACACAAACTGCATACCCTTGCATCATTTTTCATTCAACGTAAT
>VUQH01009730.1:10094-63598 GCA_015106775.1 Etroplus canarensis
TACCAGGACATCAATAGTGGCTCATCTGGCTCACAATCCCTTGCAATTCACAGGTTATTATAATCTGTAAAGAACAGAAAGAAAGTGGTACATTTTCTTGTCATTTTATGAACATTACAATCCAGCCCCATACTCTCAGGAGTAGTGATTCTTGTGAAAATGGGAAAGGGCCTGCAAAATGCAAAAAGCTGCCTTGACCTTGAGCACGACTTGAGTGAAGACCTACTAGATGATCACTGCGTGCAAGTTTAACTAAAATCTGACCGGGACTCTAGAAGGAGTAGTGATTCTTGTGACAATGGAAATGCTCTAGCCATATTGAGAAAACTTAAGTGTGAGAGGGATTCTGAGTTTTGGCTCATGAAATATTTATATAAAATGCAACAGAACATTTACTTTCATTACAGGCAGGTCTGCCACATCTGTGTGGGCAGAGCACCCATAATTTCATTGTACCTCCCATACAATGACGATAAAAGTCTATTCGATTCTAAGTCTGTTCTATTCTATTCTATTCTATTCTATCTGATTTACCAGATGACTGTGTATGACCTAAACCATGCTCCGCCTCCTCCACACCACTCAACTACACTGGTTGGTTGCCTTTAATAGGTGAATGAAATGCTTCTCGTGTTAGATGGCAGAGAGCTACAGCTTTTCCAGTCGCATCACTTATTGAATTTTGATTCTTTGTTAAATATATTTTCTTTTCTCTTGAAAAAGTCAACCATAGTTTATGGCTAAATAATTTAAACTTTAGTTGTTTGAGCAGCTCATGTCTCCATGCATGCTTTATGAAGAGTGTATGTCGTGGACTCATCATCTAATCACCTGTGGCTAGAGATGTACAATTTGGGTAAAGACCCATTTGGTGATCATTTTGCAAAAGTTTCACTAAATTCTGATTAGTACTCTAGGAGGAGTAGTGATTCTTGTGAAAATGGAAAAGTGACCATAAAACAACAGACATGACCTTGGCATATTTTGGGTGAAGACCCACTTGGTGATTGTTGTGTGTAAATTTAATTGAATTCTAACCAAAGCTGTAGGAGGAGTAGAGATTCTTGTGAATTGGGGACAGATGGACAAATGCCTTGCCGTGGGATTTGCTGATCTGTCCTTTGGTCAGATTAGCTAAAAATTAAAACAGGGTTTTGAACTGACCATAAACGTTTTGTCTGGAGGACACGTTAGCAGGGTGCATGCTTGAACTCTGGTCAGCTCACTGAGTGACTTCTCAAACTGTCCACATCACTGTGCTGATTTGTATGTGACACACTCTCTATTTTTTTCCTCAACTGTGAATATTAGTTTCCCAGCTGAGTGACCCAGGCTCAAAACGGCTGAATCACATATATCCAATTCCAAATTTGTGTTAACACATCTTCCACAGCCACCGTAAATGAGTGGTCCTAAAATAATGATCTAATATTCTTGTTGGCTTGCTGTCTAAAACAATGACTTTTTAATTTCTTCTTCTTTTTGCAAGTAGCATTCTATTTTTTTTTCTCTTCACATTTTACCTTGAGATTCTGACTGCCAGTGTTTTTTGGGAAACCAGGCCTACAACAGCAGTTCTTGAAACTTCAAAAACACAAGCATTCACTGTGACAGGAAGGCAAAAAGAGTTGGCTTTTTATAAAAGAGACATAAAACTAAATTATTAATGCACTTGCAGCATCAATCTCGAGAGATGTTTCTTCCACATAGTGTGGAATTAGGTGTATTTTTAAATTGCCTGTTTAAATTCAAATGCATGTTAGACTGAAGAGTTCATAAGCCCAGTGCACTTCAAAGCCTAAGAAGACATCAAACAATAAAATTCTTTGTTCGATTTAAAACAATTCCTCGAGTAGTAATGACCAAGTGTGCTCCCATACTTTAAGCAATGATTGACATATGCATGGTCGGTATTCAAGACAAAGAGGAGTCCACAGGTCCCTTTTAAGGGCAACGTCATGCAAACTGCAGCAGGATAGATGTGAATGAAGCAAAGCACCCTTTCTCCTGTTAACATAGTCTTAGAAGCAGTTTTTAGGTCATGAAAAATAGGACAGGGAAGCCTTGCATCCATTCAAGGTGCTTCAATTAGATAGGTGAGTATAGTTTTTGTTCTTCAAGCGCAGATATTTGTTTATACATTTAATTTGTCTAGGGCAGAGAGCTAACAATGACCACTTTCATTTTAGTTCACCCCTCTCCAATTGGGCTCAACCTTCCCTTCTCCCTTACACTAACTCTCCATCTCATGAAAAAAGGAAAAAAGAAGAGTGATTACGTTGAAGTGACAACTCCTTTCACCACCGGTTATCTGTTAAGGTACGTGGCCCAGTAGACGAGGTTGAAGGTTCCAAAGAGGACGGGGAACACTATCCGCGACATCTTGTCGATCTTGCTGACGCTGTTGTAAGTCTTCTTGGGGTCCATCATCTTGGTCTCAGAGGATCGCAGCTGCACCGATGTAGTGTTGGAGATGGTGGAGATGGACACGTCTTTGGTGAGGTTGGGGGTGTAGTTGACGCCTGCCGAGCAAACGTTGTTGGGCTTCTTCGACAGCACCATGGGGTCTCGCTTCTGCAGCAGGACAGAGCACATTGAGCAGTGAATTAGTTACAAACCTCGTACAAATACCATTTGGCTCTGTTATCACCATTTTTTCTGAGATAATCAATGTGTTTCATTCTGCCTGGTGTGATTAGCTTAGTGAGGTGAACCATTTCTGGCTGAACATTCTGGTAAAATGTGAGCTGCTGAGATATTGAATTTCAATCAGTTAGCAGCATCATTCCCACTGGTGGTCTGTCAGTTTGAGTTTTATTTATGATGATTGCACTGTGTATGTATGTTATACTGCAGCTGCTAACAGATGCCTGGCAGTTGTCCTGTGGCTCACTGGGATTACTAAAGCTAGCAGACTGTATAGTAATCCATGCTGTGAAGTGACTTTCAATATCCTGATGATTCACAGTGCATTTATTTATCTAACACTCCTTTTGAAAGCTTATAGTGAGTTCACACATCACTTGCTTTGATGTGACTGAACTATAATGCATTAACATTAGTTGTAACTGTGTGGCTAGAAGCAGAAAGTGGGTAGTTGACCACTGTTTCTGCCTGTACAGTAAGGTGAAAAGTCTCCTAGCCCCAAAAGTTTCAACCTCTGGAATTAACAAACTATATGCTGATAACCACTTTACTAGATACACTTGGTTAGTACCGGGTTACATCCCCTTTTGCTTTCATAACTGCCTTAATTCTTTGCAGCATGGATTCAACATGGTGCTGGAAACATTCCTCAGAGACTTTGGTCCATATTGATATGACAGCATTACACAGCTGCTGCAGATTTGTCAACTGCACATCCATGATAAGAACCCCCCCCATTCCACCACATCCCAAAGGTGCTCTGTTGGGAGTGAGATCTGGTGACTGTGGAGGCCATTTGAGTTCAGTGAACTCCTTGTCATGTTCAAGAAACCAGTTTGAAGTGATTTGATTTTTGTGACATGCTGTGTTATCCTGTTCGAAGCAGTCACCAGAAGATGGGGACACTGTGGTCAAAAAGGGATGGACACGGTCAGCAACAACAGGCCGTGGTGTTTAAACGATACCCAATTAGTACTAAGGGGCCCAAAGTGTGCTAAGAAAATACCATCCTGAACCACTGATGCAAGGCAGGATGGATGGATGCTTTCTTGTCTTTTAAACAAAATTCTGACCTAATCATCCAGATTTTACAGATTAAATCAAGACTCATCAGACCAGGCAATGTTTTTCCAGTTTTCAACTGTCCAATTCTCATGAGTCCATGTGGATTCTAACATCAGTTTCCTGCTCTTGGCCAACAGGTAGTGTGGTCTTCTGCTGCTGTAGCCCATCTGCTTCAAGTCTCAATGTGTTGTGCATTCAGAGATGCACTTCTGCAGACTCAGTGATTACACATTAGTATTATATTATTATGTGGTAGTTTAATTAATTAGCTCTCTGAGCCCCTGCTATTTGCCATTTTCCTCTGTGAGTTTCTTCTTCTTTCTGGCAAGCTGGGTAACTTGAAATTATCTGTCCATCCATTCATTTTCTTCCACTTTTCCAATTCAGGGTTGCTATCAGGGAGCTATCCATGCTGCCACAGGGCAAGAGAAAGAGTACACCCTGGACAGGTCGCCAATGTATCACAGGGCAACCACAGAGAGACAGACAACCATTCAGACCTATGGTTATAATTAACCTAACCCTGCATGTCATTGTATGGTCTCTCTGCATCTGTATGGGTTCTCTCCAGGAATTCTGGCTTCCTCCAGCAGTCCAAATTCCCCACAAAAAACTAACTATGGATATCAAGATTGTTTTTACTTCACTTTAATTCATGGATATGCACCACAATGAAAACTCTGTTAAGCCAAATTGGTGCATTATAGTGTGAATGCATGCTAACTGTAGCATCAATTTCTTGTTCTTAGCTGACAGGAGTGGCAGCCCGGTGTGGTCTCCCGCTGCTGTAACTCATCTGCTTCAAGGTTCGACATGTTGTGCATTCAGAGACGCTCTTCTGCATCTGCTGGTTGTAATGAGTAGGTTATCTAAGTTATTGCTGCCTTTCCATCAGCCCAAAGCGATGTGGCCATTCTCCTCAGACCTCTGACATCAACAAGACTTTTTTGCCCCAAGAACTGCCGCTCACTGGATATTTTCTGTTTTTCAGACCCTTCCCTGTAAACCCTAGCAATGGTCGTGTGGGCAAATCCCAGGAGACCAGCAGTATGTAAAATAATCAGACCAATCCATCTATCACCGACAACCATGTCACATTCAAAGTCACTTAAATAATCATTTTCTCATTCTGACACTAGGTTTGAACTTCAACAGACCATCCTGACCACATCTAAACGCAGTGAGTTGCTGCCACGCTTTTGGCTGATTAGATATTAGTGAGTATAGATTCATATAGTAAAAAAAGCTTAACACCACATTTTTAATTCACATAATCATTCATTTTCAACACTTCATTAGATTTTGTCCTTGTGGGGAAAATACCATAATCGGGTAGCTAATGTCTCAAATGCACCACCAGAATCAAAAGTAGTCCCTGCATACACCTACTAATTTGTCATAACCAGTGACATAGAAAGCAACAATGCAATTCTTTATACCTAGTATGGCAGAGACAATGCCAAGTTTAAATTTTTTTTTCTTTAAGATATTTTTTTTTTAAAATAGCTAGATATATAACAAAGTGCCCATACCTTAGGGTGCTGCGCTTCCATAGCCTTCTTGCCATCCCAAGCCCAGCTCCTCTTGGTGAAGTAGTTCACTGTTGCAAACTCAATGAGGGCAGAAAAGACAAATGCATAGCAGACGGCAATGAACCAGTCCATGGCTGTAGCATAGGCCACTTTGGGGAGTGAGTTCCTGGCACTGATGCTGAGGGTGGTCATGGTCAGCACGGTGGTCACCCCTGGGTGCAAACACAGTTAAACATGACAAGTATAAATTGAGTTCTTATGAGCCAGCCCGAAACAAGCAATGGTCTGCTCTAACTCAACAAAGTTGGGAACTTTAATAACTCCTCACTGCCAGCTAGTGCAATACTGCTGCAAAGTGAGCAACTGTTATTATTCTCCCTGGTGTGAATGTGCATGATGGGAATATCATCCAGATAAATAAAAAAAGAAAAAGAAAAAATTAGTACATAAGCAGCTTCACTCACCAAAAACAGTCCTGGCAGGAACTGACTCTCTGTTTAGCCAAAATGACACCTGGGACAGGATTACAGTCATGAAACACGGCATATACGTCTGGATGACAAAATATCCAATCTTCCTCTTCAGGAAGAAATGGGCCATCATCACTGTATACTTTCCTGAGGGGAAAGAAGGAAACAAAAAGGATATAAGGTTAGACAAGGACAATAAATAAGAACATCCTAATATTAGAAATATCTACTTAAAAATGAGCCACACAGGGTAGATGCTGTTTGGGAACAGAGGACGTATTAATGTGTGTCTTGACCTCCTTATAGTGTGCTGTGCAAAAGCCTTGAGCCACCCCTCATTTCTTTATATTTGGCTTCCAAGCCAAACCTTCTTGTAATTTTGTAAGTGGACTTGAGCAATAGCTCTCCAGGCCTTCTGAAGGTCTCTCAAAGTTTTTCTTTGGCTGCTTTTCCACTTGTTTTCAGTATTTTTGCACCAACAAAGTGATTAAAGAGCTTTTGGCCAAAAACTTATATCTCAGCATTGTGTGCAGTATGTCCTCAAGTGGAGGACAAAACAAGAAGTGCCAGGCTTATAAACTATCTACAACAGATGAATAGTATCTAAAAGTAATTTCCTTAGGACATGGGAAAAAAATCCAGCAAAGACCTGAGACAGGACCTGGGAGATGCATCTGGCCCTTCAGTTGATCCACCTGCTGTTCACTAAAGCCTCATCAGAAATGGTCTCATTGAAAAGCCTGGCTGTCAAGAAGTAATTTTTAATGTAGGGAAACTAGGAGAAAAGGCTTAGGGATTTACAGTGCACAATAACTGGACTGAAAAAAAACATGGTGGAGGCTGTGTAATGGTTTGGGGCTGTATTTCAGACACTGGTGTTGGGGATCTTGTCAAATTTGTTTAATTATGAATGCTTAAAAGTACCATTACATTCTGAAGCACCATGCAATACCAACTGGAAGGCATCTGAATGGCAACAGTTTCATTTTTCAGCATGACAAGGTTCCCAAACTCACTGCCAATTCAGTAATAGCCTACCTGGATAGAAAAAAAAACACTGAAATGGAACACTATCAGTCATGGATTGGCCTCTTCAGAGCCTGGACCTCAACATTATTGAAGCAGTGTAGGATCATTTTAACAGAGTAAATAACAAAAGCGGCCAACATCCAAAGAACAGCTTCAGAATATCCTTCAAGAAGCCTGGAGAAATATTCCTGAAGACTACTTAAAGAAATTTCAAGAAAGCTTAACAGAGTTCAGGCTGTGTTGAAGAATAAAGGTGCCCATACCAAATATTGACTTTAAAGCTCATCTGAATTTCATAAACTCAATTTTTTCCCTTATGTTCTGTATTTACATTTATATTTGCATATGTTTCAAAAAACTGTTTCCAGCTTTCCTAGTTCTGGCTCAAGACTTTTTGCACAGCACTGTAGAACAAACACTATTAATTTTACCACATTGGGCAAAACTTTTTCACCTAAAACTGCCCGTAGTACAATCAAATATTGAAAAAAATCGCTCATATGGTGCTTAATAGCTGGCTAAAACCATTCCAAAGTGACATCTAACAGCTCCCCTCCTTCCTGCTATTACTGTAATGAAATAATCAGAGGTGGTGGAGACTCATGAATAGACAATGGTGGAGGTGGAACAGTTAAAAATTGAAGCAGGGATAAAGAGAACATTTCATATTCAGTTGAACATAAGAGCATAATGAACCTGACTTCAGATCCATTATTAAATGGAAAAATGAGTATAAGCGCTGTTAATTACTGCGAGAACACGACAATAGATTATTATACAGTTAGTGTCTGGGATTCGACAATGGGTGACAGCAGTGTGAGGTAAAGCCAGTGACATGCACACACAAAAGTGTGTCGAGAGATGGGAAGAGAGAGGACACAATATTCAGTTAAACAACAAGTGAAGATTGCATTTTAGGCTTTAAAAAAATCCCTCTCGCTAACAGCAGTTGGTGACTGCAGGCACTGGTAAACTATAAAAAAAAATCTAATGATTATATTCCACACACTGGGGCACATGTACACAAGCCGCTCTCTCTCCCTCACACACACACACACACACACAGAGTAATACATGAGGCTTTCTCCAGGCAAAATCGGATTTTTGAACCTCTCTAATCCCTGGTTACAATCTGCATCCTGCCATCAGTGAGAGAAAGAGAGGGAGTGAAGGGGGGGGGGTGCTGAGGCTTCCTGTCCTGGGATCCTCACAGAGCTCCAAACCCCGCCCATTCCACCCTGCCAATCCAGGCACTGACACACACAGTCAAACACACATGAAGCATGATTTCTAGCTGTTGACACACACCTCAGCGTACACTCTAAGCCACGGAGAGGGACACTCACTGCTGCTAATCACTGGTGGGATGGAGGGGGGCTAGCCGTGTAGATATATCTACACATCTCTTCCTTTTTATGTTGTTTTGCTTTATTTTTGACAGCTCTTTGTGGAATAATGATCAAACATTCTTGATGGGACTGACTGGCTTGCAAAGGAAAGAATTTTTGAAAGTGGGCTGCATCTGTCAACTGACAGCAGGCTGAAAGTAGGGGAATTTTTTTCGTTTTGCAGTTGCCCCACACTGAGGGTAAACACTTATCGACGTCACTGCCAGTGCCATGCCTCGATCAGGAGTTCCCCAGCACCCTTAGTTCTCTCTACTACCCCATCACCTCGGCCCTCTGACGCCCTCATGACTCCAGCCCGCCTGACTCACAACTACCCCGTCGACTTCTACTGCTGTCGGAAACATTCAGACACATCCAGGCGCTGCCCACCTGGGACACCCCAGGGTTGCCTTTGCCCTTGATGCATGGATCCCGAAAGGACCGGGGGCAAAGGAATGAAGAGGAACATGTTCCTCTGTTGGATTTTACTACTATTCTCCCAAGGATTTGTATCTCATAATGTCCGAGGGGAACTTCCTTTTATGTCGGGGAACAATGCAGCCATGCTGGTGAACTGGTGAGTTGGAGAGAAAAAAGTTTTTACTTTAAACATATCACTTATGGGCCAGAACAGCGCAAAAAGGTTCAAACTGGAGTTTATCCCCTGGAAATTGGTTGAAGTATCTCTAAAGATCAGTAAAACTCTTTACATCCTCCAAGTCACTGGCAATGCACCTAGGGTTAGGGTTACCCATAAGGGGAGGGGTGGTGGCACTCCTTTTGTAAAATGTTTGCCTCTTTGGAATACCCAAAGGGAAAAGCTTTTAGACGAAAAAACTGTAATGCTAAAATGTGTGAGACTTCAACTGAACCCTAACCTTAGATGGGTGTTTGGTGACTAGGTGGATATTTAGAGGTTAAGATTACACTTAGTCCCCAAAGAAACCCTGGTATCCAAAAGCAAACAAGTCCTTACAAGAACCTCCAGATCCCTGCAACCTGTAGATAGAACTGCTACTACAGTAAGGCTTATCTGCTTTTAGAGTCAAGGGGTTATTTAAGGAAAGGTACTGCTGTCTGAGACAGAAAAAGCTATGACTCTAAAGATGTCAGGTCTTTAAAGAAAAACACCCTCACTTATCACTTCTTTCATGTCCTCAAGTGGAAGTGTCTGAGATTAGTGTGCTAATTAAAGGTGAACACCCTAGTAACCATCCAATATTAGAAGATCTATAGAGTTTAACATGATGATTTGAGTACAATATTTATTTTCAATCAATATTGAGCATTGTTACATTTAACCTCTTAACATCCACCAGATCCTCCTATCTGGGGGTTAGTGGTAAAGGTTGGGTATGGTTAACATTTGATATTTGTTCATCTGAAAAACACAAATGGAAAAGTTTTTAATAGAAAAAATGTAATGTCAAAATGTATGAGAGTTCATTTGAAATGCAACATCCATTAGCCAACCCTAACCCTAGACCGATTGCTGGAGACATGGTAGATGAGGCTAAAGTTAAAATCTCTAAACCTACCCCTACATAAAGTTGGGCAAAAGTGTTGATCGATAAAACAGAAGTTTTCCATTTAGATGAAACGTGTTTCAAGGTTCAGGCTGCCTCTAAAAACCCACAGAAAATCATTATTTATCGAGGCATGAAGATGATAAAAGTCCAGAAAATGATTCATTACTTTGTGAAGACCCAATCAAACAGCAGGTGGCTGTAAAACCAAAACATGTAGCCAAGTTGGAACAAAACAGATCTTCTTGTTGGATTACTGTCTATTATTCACATCTGTCATTGCACCCTGAGTAACACGTCCACTGTGTCTAATATTGCATTTAACACATTAGTAGGACAAATTCCAAGATCAAGAAAAAGAACTCAAATCTGGTACATCTGAAAGTGTCATACTTGGTCTGTAGAAGTTATTAGTGAGTGTCAAAGATACAAACAGTAAATTAGCCTACTGGACTGAATGCAACCCCAGAGCTCAAACTCATCAGCAATCTCCACCACTTATTTGGACAGTTTCCAGACAGAAGCTTTGAACTGCATGAATGATTTACTGCCTTTGGTCCTGCGGCTAAATGGAATTCTCGGATAATGTTTAGCATTTTGTTGTAGCAGTCACGACACCAGATGTTGGTTAGAAGATTTAGGGCAGACTAGGTAATACCAAATAAACGTATAAATATTGTACATAGAGACACACATCATAGGGTACGTACTGTTTATGTCTGATCACCCATATGAGAAGGAATCCGCTGAAATAACCAGTGCTACAAAGGTTTGTGACAATAAGTTAACAAATTTATAATACTTAAATTAAAACCATGATATTTGGGCTTGTAATGAGTTTTGGCAATTTGGTGTTCTTCGGTGCATGCAAGTGGTGATCACTGCAGTGCCAATATAGACTAGATCCATATGTTCTGGGTCTAGCCACACTTCTCTGTGGTTCAGATTAGGCTGGGTATTGAACGAGTAGTTTGGAGCAATGTTTGTCCAAGTGGGAATGCGTTTGTTGGTATGTGCTCAAAAACCCAGATCATTGACACCTACCACATGTTTCTTTTCTCACAGACAATTGGAGACCCACCAGGGGTTAGGGGGTAGGGGTAGGGTTAGGTTAACATCCACCCCTTTTTATAGAATGTACACCTATCTTGAAAACCCACAGGGAAAAGCTCTTAACAGAAAACCTATATTGCCAGAATGTGGTATATACTTACTAGTTTCTGACAATTTGCTAATTTAGCATGTGTCCAAAATAAAATCCATTCCTAATCCAAGACCTGGTGGATGTTGAGAGGTTAAGAATACACACTATGCATTTTGAAAAGCTCTAAATGTAAACAGAATTTTATCTGTAGCTTTAATGTACAGTGTATACTGCAGTAATTTTTATTCTGGATGGCTTTTTCTTCAGTAATATACTGTACATGATGTGTGTTACCCCTCTGAGGTCTAAGTCTTCATCAGTGATGACCCTAACCCTAGGCAATTAAATTAAATTGTTCTTATTTAACATCTTGCTAAACAAGCAAACTTATTTTAGAAATTACAAGATGTCAAATTAATAACCGGTGTGCAAGATTTAGCACCATCTACCAGTGAAAATGCAGATTGCAACAAATGAATACCTGGCCTAAACCCTACATGGCGGAGAACCTACGTCCACAGATATTTCCAGTCTGGATGTTTGTGTATGTAAATATAATTAGGAATTGGAAATGCAAATGCAAATGAACTGAATAAGATTTAGTCATCAGAAGTTCAGTTTTATACTACAAAAGTAAAATATTGTAGCCGATGAATAAAGACAGCTGTTCTGCATTTATAGCCTTTTATAGCAAAAGCAAATCTTTGAGCTTGTTAGTCCCTTCCTGGCTATTGTAGAAACATAGAGGTACAACATGGTAACTCATGTGGAATGGAACCTGCCAAGATTGTATATATAAATAACTTTTTGTAAATTAACAGAAATACAATGATTATTATCAGAGAGGGAGTTCACACTAACACTATGAAAAGCATAAATATGTATGTTAGATTCAATTTGTGATCATGGACAGCTTTAAATCTTACAGTTTCATCCATTAATTCCAGCAATATGTTCCATAGTCTATAACAACGGATGGACGTAAACCCAGCCGTAACCTAAGATTGGTCATTGGTGACCTGGTGAATGCTAAGAATAAACATTCAGCCTTAATCTATGGGTGAGCTAACTAGCAAACTGATTAAAATGCCAAACCATTCAATCACACAACTTTCTGGTCAGGCAGTTATGCAGTCCCTTAACCAGTAAAGGCTTTAGCCCTTCACTTAAACCACTGAATCACCAAGCAGAGACAAGATTTACAGAGCTGTGGTGCACAAATAAAAAAAGGGGGGGAAATCCACACTTTTAATAATGGTTCTGCTAGAAACTAGAGGGAAGTGTATTACAGTTTGGTTTTACATAAGAGTATTAAGCAGATGACTTTCAACCCCCAACCCCCACGTGTCAGAGCAAGGCTGTCCAATCCCAGCATACAGACACATACACACATTTCTTCTCCCTGCTTTGTGAGGACCTAAGTTATATTTTCCCCTCTCTCAAACCAGATCCTTTATGGTAACCTCAAGAATAAAATGTCTCCAATTGTGCTAACTTAATATTTCTCCTTAAAACTAATGTTAAATCAAACCATTAGCCCAGAAGTAACTTCAGTTCATTCTGCTTAACGTCACAATGACCTCACAGTGTGTTTGCAGCCATCATAGTGAGGACATTTGATACTCACAAAGATAAATATACAAGTGCACATACCCGCAAATGCACAGAAACACCCGACCAATCCCTGGCTGATCTGTGATGTCATCTTCTTATGCAAAAGCTGATGGGTGGTTGGATGGAGGATTAACCCTTGGTCTCAGGTCTCTCTCTGGCTGTGTGTGTGTGTGTGTGTTTGTGCGTGCTCATAGGCTCATGTAGGGATAAGTGTTGTTTGACAGGGCTGTCCGGGCCTGTAGACAGCTGGTTATGAGAGGGATAGGCTACTCTCCACTAGCTTCCACTCATTGACTCTGATCTCCTGATAATGTTTCCCACATTTCCTCTCCGCCTTGCACGTTCATTTCTCCCTACACTGTTTATCTTTTCTAATTCGTTGCATCACATTATTCACTATTACCATGCATCCTATTCAGTATGAGTTCTGAGTTGGACACCACCACATGAGAATTGGAATTAAACAATAAAGATACAATTAACGTACTCTCAGCTTTAAACAAAAATCTTGAATTAACCACAGAGCAATCAGAAAGGGTGCTTCGCAGACATTGACCTCCCATAGTCTGGAACCCGTGGCCATCACCAGACAAAGGGTTTCCTCCTCTGTGATGTCTTGCCAGGCCTTTGTCTGTGGTTGTCTTCAGTCTTTTTGTGCAGAATATCCTACTTTTTCACTTTCAAAATCCCCTGGGTTATGTTTTTTGAATGTTTTGGTTCATTGTCCATTTGCACTTTGAGGGGCCATCCATTTAACTTTATGTTTGGCTGAATGTGAGCAGATACTGCTGCCCAATACCTCTGAGAATTTGTCAACCTTGTTCTGTCAAATCACCAATAAACACCAGAGCCCCGGTGTCATAGGACACTACACATATCCATGCATCATCCGACTCTACCATGTTCAGATTATGAGCCATCTTTAGTGATACAGGTTGATCTTTGTTTCAGATGTCCAAAAAATTCTTGTCCAGAGCTAGTTTTGGCTTTCATTTTTTCAAAGTGTAATCAGGCCTTACTGTTTTTCAGGCTGAATATTTAGCACCTTGTAATGAACCCATGGTAGCCTTGGAAAATGATATACCTACTTCCAGGAAAGTGTTACCCAGTTAAAGGGATGTTGTGAAGAATTTTTTGTTATCATGGAAAGGATCCTCTGATTATCCACCATTGTTTTCTTCCATGCTTATTGAAGTCTTTTTGCCTCGCCAAGCTCACAAGTATATTCTTTTTTCCCCAAAAAATGTACTAAACTATTGAGTTAATGATTTTCCTGCTTACTCTCTGATGGATTTGTTCCTTTGCTCCTTTGAGTTTTGTTGTGGGTTTATAGAATCATCTTCTAAATGCAAACTACACACTTGTAATAATCTCCAGATCTTTTATCAGCTTAATTTATGAAGAAATACAGAAGAAATAGCCTAAAGCTGTCCGTGAAACAGCTTCTGAATCAACTGTTCAACTAGCTCCTATGGCAACCCCCAAAAGGCCCAGATTTCTTCATGAACGTTGGCCTGACCTGACCCCACTCAACATGATATGAAGCTAGATACCTTGGTCCATTTGCTTTCTTCTTTTTCAATCCAAATTGGATAATTAACCCTTTCGTACATGGCAGTCACTACAGTGGACAGCTATTCAAAAGCCATTTTCTTTAATATGAATCTGTTTTGTTGCTATAATAGCACATAAGTTGCAAAAAATCTTGACTGAAGATGTCATAATTCATGCATTAAGGGGTTAAGAACTGATGTATGCAGCAGTGAAGTTGATGACATAATATCCCTGAATTTATTTTACTGATTTTGACAAGAGTAGACAGCAATGGCGGCAGACACGACATAGCATCACTATAAAAGTATATGACCCTACAATCAATTTGTTGGGTTTTTTTCTTTTGGTTTGTTTGTTTTTTTATTGGGGGGGGGGGCTCCTGAGCTGATGAATCGTTACAGAGATATTGCTAAAAATGTTTCTAAAAATTACAGGAAACACCATCTAGTGGCCAATCCATATTTTGAAAATGGCTGAAAATCTAATCAGTTCCACATTTCATGAAGGTCTGTCACTGTGCCAAATTTCAAAATTCTGGATCAAATAGTTTTTACTCAAAGGTTTTTTTTTCTATTTTTTTTTTTTTTTATTTCAGTGGCAGCAACTGCAGAGAGAAATGGTGGCAGACCTGAAATGGTGTCACCATGAACATATATGATCCCGCAGTCAGTTTGGTTTTTGTTTCGTGCAACTAATTATAACAGTCCAGACATACTCCTAAAAATGTAAAAAAAAAAAAAATTAATGTGTTAAATTCAAATTTTAATCCGTAAATCCATTTTTAGTTCCAGATCCTATGGAGGTCTGTCACTGTGCCAAAATTAAAAATCCTGTGTCAAACAGTCTTTGCGTTATCATGATGACACAAAGGATTTGCACTGATGATTCCATAATATCCTCGCTTTTCGGGGATATAATTATATTTGAGCCCCCGAAAATAGAGGAATGAATATAAATGGCTGTAAGTCCTCACAGCTGATGTGATGTTCTTGTCTAAACCCTTGAATCAAAGTTGCATGTCAAATATATTGTGATGTTCAGAGCCAAAATATTGAAAATGGTATGACTGTCCAAAGATGTCTCCACCTAAATGTTTAACAGGAGTGACTCAGACTGACCTATGTTAATGAAGAAAAATATAACTAGGGCTTTAAATTATTTTTGTACAGCAGTGGAGATCAGTCAACAGTTGCTCAAATGTTACATTGGTTACATGTTTTCCATGTAGATGCAAGACAATAAGCTGTATGAATCAAGTCAAAGCGCCTGCACCTTTTAATAAAAACTTTTGGTGCAGATAAAGAATCGTATGATTTGTTGATACATTCTATGGACACCTACACATTACACCTACAGGAGCTTTTATGACATCTAAATCCATAAATATTAATATGAAGTTATCTTGCCTTTTGAAGCGATATCGGCTTCCACGCTTCGGGGAAGGTTTTCTACAAGAGTTTGTGGCATATCTGTGGGACTTTATGCCCATTCATCCAGAAGTGTCAGGGTCTGATTTTTGTGTTTATTTCTTATTTCTAGGAGGTTCAGTTTTTACTTGCTTTAGTTTACTGTTTTTCATGGATGTTTTTCTGTCAGTTAGTTCTAGTTATCCATTTGTGTTTTAAGTTTATGTCACTAAGATTATTGTTTTCATTTAGTTCCTGAGTTCTTTGTGTTTTCATTCTTTGTTCCTGCGCATCCTCTTTGTTAGGACGTTTGTACTTAGTTTTTCCTTGGTTACTTCCTCTCATATTTTGTATGTTCTCTGTTACGTTGCTGTGTATGTTGCATGTTGTTCTTCTCTCATCTGAGTCAGTTCTCTCTCCAGTCTGTCTGCTGTGTCTCTTGTCTTCCTCACATTCCTTTCTGTAGTTGTTTATTTGGAGATCCATGTCAGCCTTTTGATTTCTCTAAGTTATAGACTTTAACTTTAAACGTTCACCTTGAGTTTCACCTGTGCCTGTTTGTGAGTCATGCAACTGGGTCCACATTTCATGTACTCATGACAAGAAGAGCATTTGTGAGCATTTGGATGAGAGGGTCTTTCATGCAACCTCTGTTCTGGTTCAAACCCAAAAAAGTTTGATGGGGTTGAGGTCAGGGCTCTGTGCAGGCCAGTCAAGTTCTTCCACAGCAAACTCGTCCTCTCTGGACCATTTACTCCTGCCATACTGTGTGTATACTGTATTAGAGTATTGTTTAACTTCAGATCATCTATGCCACATATTGGACTTTCTTAAATATAGAGTTTACATATTTTTATCTTCTTCTTATTTTTTTCTTTCATAATTATATTTACAGAAACTCCATTAATAAATATATATAATGTAAACAACCCCAAACCCCCGAAATTCAGAAAGTATTCTGATTCTGATTCTGAATCTTCCTTCCTTTGTGCACTGGGACACAGTCAAGCTGAAAGAGAAAAGGGCCTTCCCCAAACGGTTCCCACAAATTTGGAAACACAAAATTCTGCAAAATGTCTTGTTGCGCTGAAACATTAAGTATTTCCTTCACTAAAAGTTAGAGGCCCAGGCCAAACCCAGAAAAACAGTCTCATAGCATTATCCCTCCTCCACCAAACTTTACAGCTGGCACAGTGCAGTCAGATGGGCGAAGTTCTCCTACCATTCACCAAATCCTGGCTTATCCATCAGATTTCCAAATACAGAAGCATGATTTTTCACTCCATAGAATCAAACCCCAGTATGCTTTACACTACACCATCCCATGTCAGGCTTTGCGCTTGGTGATGTAAGGCTTGTATGCATCCGCTCAGCCATGGAAAACCATGCCATGAAGCTCCTGGTACAAATTTTTGTGCTGATGTTCATGCTAGAGGAGATTTGGAACTATGCAGTCATTGTGTCACCAGAGCCTTGGCAACTTTTATGCATCATGCGCCTCCGCACTCAGCTACCCCACTCTTAACTTTATGTCATCTGCCAGTTTGTGATTAAGTTGCTGTGGTTCGTAAACACTTCTGCTTTTCAATAATATCACTAAATGTTATTGCAACCATGGCATCCCATTACAGTGCAATGCTCATATTCAGTGAGCTCCTTAGGAACAACCAATTCTTTCACCAGTGTTTGTTAATTTAGCCCATATGGCTAGGTGATTGCTTTTATAAACCCGAACCAATCTGACTGAATGAATTCAGTGATTTAGAGGAGTGACCCAGTACTTTTGTTCTTGAACTATATTTCCCAATCGAGTTTTTACAGGTTGCACCACACAAGCTAATTCTTATGTACGAATTTGCTGTCACTGAATATTTACACCCATTTTTCCATATTAAATATGGGAGTATTTTCAGTATACTGTGAATACAAACACATTATTCCAGCAACAGTAATCATATAGCATCATTTTCCATTGTAGTTTTTATACTGTCTTTATATGTATACATAAATAAAATTGGCCTAATAAAACTGCTACAAATGGTTCCTACTGTAGCAACTGTTTCATTTATTGTGAGATTGTTATGCATGTAATTTTAAGCTAAGCTTTTCCAAAGCTTTGGTTGCATAGTTAGTCATTATTAGTATGTTCAAGTCATCATTGTTGGAGTTGTTATGTGCAAACAGATCAGAAAATAACCTAACCTTAGTTATCCTGTTTTATTCTGCTGTACAGTAGCTGTCTGCTAGGGCTCTGATTCTTTCATTGCCATGTTAGCTTATCTCTGTTTCTCCCTTAATATCACAAAATATTCTATCCTTTGGGATTAGGCTCTACTACTCCTTCTACTTTTATCTCTGCTACAACTTATTTCACTAATCCTCCCCTTAGTACTCTATAACTAGCAATATAAGCACATCACTTTTTATATAACACTAAAATTAAGTAATTAATAAAAGCACATACCTCTGCTTGTGTTGATGTCCTCTTTGCCAGCGGTTTGTCCAACAAGATGATACTGATTGAGCCTGGAGCCATCCTCTGCCACCACCACAGACTTAGCAGCTCCCATAGTCCAAGTGTAGATGACCTCCGACACAGGATAGGCATCTGAAAGAGAGATTATTTAGACTTTCGTGTTTAGTTTTTAATGTGATGACATCCAAAATGGAAGTGAAGCAGTGCTTGTTTGCACCACAGAAGATTATTAACATATTACAGTAAGTTGCAGCCCTGTCATCACTCATTATGTGTTGCTGCCCGCGTGTAGATTTTGAGTGAGAGCTGATGCAGAGGCTCTCTAGCACTTTTTGATTAGACTGCGGGCTCCAGGCCAAAAACAGAATTTATCTTGCATGTCTGTAAAATGTGTGTGTGTGGGGGGGTGGATTTGTGAGTGTATTTTTGTTTAAATGACACTTCTGGGTCAGGGGTGAGCTTCCCTGTCAGCAGGACCCAGACAGAGTCAGATTAACCAAAATGTGTTGCATCACACTTGTGACGAAAACAGGCCGGAAACCATGAAGCTTCGCCGGCTATTTCATTTATTCATGTTGAATACTGCACCATTGCTGGACATTGATCTATCATGGCTCTCTTGGGAGCACAAGGGGAAAAAACTTTGAGGAGGAAGCCATGGTGAAAGTAGGCTTTAAACCAGAATGTCAGTGATGTAGTAACGCAGTCAGGTCAGGATCCCTTCTAATTCACGGGTTAATTCAATGAGTGAAGTGAAGAAATGGAATACGTTTTCTTGTCACTGGTTGGCTGTATTGCACAAACTAATGGTTCACAAAGCGTCATAACCAAGACAACGGCCCTAGTTCTTTACTGGCCCTAACAGAACTGAAGACTAATGATGGCATTTATGTATAGACTACAGAGGGGCACATGCAAACACTCATTATACGAACATTACAGTCCACTTCAATAGCCTTATGAGTAGCAATTCTTGTGAAAATTGAAAAATCCCCTTAAAATTACAAATATGTCCTTGACCTTGACCGCAGTTTTGATGAAGAGATATTAGGTGATCATTGTGTGGAAGTTTCACTAATATCTGACCAGTATTCTAGGACAGGTGGGCAGAAACCTGGGGGCCAGAAGCGACCCACCAAAGCGTCCAGTGTGGCCCACTGGATGCGTTCAGAAAATATGAAAACTGCAAAGCAGCAGCCACAGGAGCATAAATACTGGACTTTTAACTGCCAAGATTTACAGTACTATTAAATTTAAATTAATATTTTATTATATTTGAAGTCCAAAAAGTCATGCTAACAGGAGTCTTTGATTTATAAGAGCAGCATTTCTTCAGTGTAAAAAAAGAAAAACTGAGGTGCTTTGTTAAAATTGCAATTGTTTCTCATAACGAGAGTTAAATGTGTAGTTCAACTTATGCACATTGAATGGGGAACAATATGAAGTAGGTTTTATAGGTTATTAATACATAGTTTTTCAGGTTCAGCCAACTTCAGATCAAAACAGGCTGCATGTGGCCCACAGCATAAAATGAGTTTGACACCCTACAGGAGGAGCAGCGATTATTGTGCCTGTCAAACAAAAAATATGACCCTACTTTGGCTTTTAATGCAGTTTTTATGAAGAACCATTGGGAGATCGGTTCATACAAGTTTCACCAATATCGGAATAAAACTCTAGGAGGAGTAGGGATTGTTGTGAAAATGGAAACGTGCCTGTAAAACAGCAAATGTGACCCTGACATTGACTTTCAGCACATTTTGGGAGAAAACCCCTTGGGTGATATGTGTGCAAGTTTCACTAAAATTTGTCCAAAGGAGTAGCGATTCTTGTGAATTGTAGGCAAACAGACAACTGCCCCACCAATGGCTCATCGAACTGGGCGAGCTAAAAAGTGTTTGTGCTCAAGCCAAGATCTAAAAAAAAAATAGTGGTTAATATTTTACAAAACATTTGAAAAGCAAATAGTTTAAGGGGGTATGGGAAGCAGAATTATCTGCAGAGAGGAAAAATAATTAGAGAGGAGGGCCCACCCACAGTAGATGCTCAATTTCATTTACTAAATATTCTATATTTTACCCTTTATTTTTCTCGTACTGGGAATAGAAAGTAGTGATGAGTTCGCTGGCAGAGATAAAGAACTTTTAAGAGGGCGTGCACAGTGAAATTTGTGCAGCCAAGTCTGTTTCCTCATCTTGAGATTTCTGGAGGTGTGAAAAAGACAATTATGCACTTTAAATCTATTAATACAGCACAGGACCAACTGAAAATGCATTAAAACAATATAGTATGCTGACTGTCACAAACACAACTTATAGCTTGACTTGTTCTTGTGTAACAGGGTTGGCACTGTCTATTTTAGGCCAGCAGAAAACATCTTAACCTGAGTTCCATTCTGGGTGCTGACTTGGCAGCTACCAATTCAGCACCCAGAATGAACTACATACACTTTGAAGTCCAAGTGCTCCAGACTGTATGTAGTGTTTAAATTTGGACACAGTCAGGCCAAAGGCCAGGACCTTAATTGGTGGGTAGTTAGATTGCTGTAAGGGATTACTGGTGAATTTCATTAGGCAGAGGAAGCGCTAAAGACTTTGGCAGGCAAGCCAGTGCACCTCTGCCAACTTTTCAACACTTCACGCTTAACGCTTTGCTGCTTCTTCCTTTTGGGTGAAGCAAAAGGAGCTGCAGCTCAGCTGAAGTCATAAATTACTGCAGCTCAACTTTGTCTGAAATATTACAGAGAGTAAACGCAGATGATTTCAATATACAAAATGTGTTTTCCTTACAAGTTACAGACAAATCAATATTCAGCATGACGCACATGTTAAACTTGTTGTGTCTACTGTAGTAAAAACTCAGCATTCTAACACCCAGGATCATGTTAGCTTACCGGGTTACATTCGTTAATGAAAAACTAGTGTAATGTCCGTTTGGTAATTTCCCACAGGCTAGGTTGGTAATAGCAGCTCTATTCTGATGATTTATCATACATGTAACCACCCAGTAAACATGGTTGAAACCCTGATGTCATCTCCTTGGTCAAAACTTGTTGCGGTACAATGACGAACACTGAACCATAGATGGACAAATGTTGATGTTGTTTCCACACAGCGTAGAGGTCGAGTTAAGACCATTTCTTACAAAGTGAGAAGTTGTTGTGATGAAGGAATTAAATGCATCTATCTTTGTTTTTTTAATGACAACTTATCTGGTTGGTACATGGTTGTACTAACCAACCGCTGACCTCTCCATTGCCGAAGACAGCTCATAAACCCAGGGGTGCTACTCTTAGGGTGTGGAATCAATTACCTCAGCCGGATAAGCAATGGGGTGAAAGTGTGAGGTTGCAAGACTCTAAGAAGGATATCTAACATCTGCAACATTGGTTTGAATTCATTTTGGGATTATTTTTCAATCAAGACTAGACATAAACAAGAAACCAATGGTTGTTCAACAATAAAATGTTTCGTGGACATTTAGTCCATGTTAAAGACCTGTTTTATTAAATGTACCTTTGGCTGGTCGCTTGTAATTTCCCCAAGAGGTTGCCACAATGGATTAATCCGCATTGGTAATTTAGCAGAGGTTTGATGATGGATGCCCTTCCTGACGCAACCCTCCACTGTGAGAGGGGCTTGTGTCCCCAGCTGGAATTGATCCAAGGATCTTTCGCTTGTAATGCAATTGTGTAAATGACTATATACCACGGAGGGCACTAAAGACCTGTTTTGTTGTGTGTTTTTTTTGTAATAAAACACTGGAATAATTCCATCAAGAGGCAGCATATTTAAGCAACATAGATATAAAACTAAGTTAGCTTACATGCCTAGCTCACTACAGTCACGTGAAAAGTTTTCACAGGACTCTATGTAATCGTGAAATACTAAGTAAACCCTCACTGCTTCCATAGAAATTAAGGGGGTAAGTAGCAGCCAGGTGCTGCTAATCAGATTCAATTGATTAACTGACCTTTAGCCAGTGTGACCACCTCTATAAAAGCGGAAGTTTTGGCAGGTTGCACATCTGAAGCAGTCAGGTGGGTGTTCACACAATGCAACCATCTTTCCAGGACTGACTGTCTCAACAAATTCACCTTAATGTCAGAATATGCATTGTTCAGAGAAATAGCAAAAAAAAAAAAAAACATTTAAAAATCAGTCTACATTTCAGACTCTACAGACCTTAGTTTGCATGCATGTTCAAGTTCAAAACAGTAACATTAGAAAAAGGACTGGACAAGTATGTCTCGTTTGGAAAGGATGCCAAAGAAAAGCTTCTTTCCTCTATAAAGAGAGTTGATCTGTGCTTCTTTTGCCACCATAGGACCTGTGCACCTTGCAGTCAGTGAATTGACCATGAACTTCTCTGTATACCAAATTATTCTAGAGTCAAATGTGAGGCCATCTGTCTTACAAAACTGAGTCATGCAGCAGCACAATGACACCAAGCATACCAGCAAATCTACAGCAGAATGATGGAAAAAGAAAAAAACAAGGTGTTACAATGACTCAAAGTTCAGATCTCAACCTGATTGAAATGCTGTGGCAGGAAGTTAAGGGAGCTGTGCATGAAAAACTGCCCACAAACTTCAGTGGAAATGAAGGAATGTTGTAAAGAAGAGTGGGCCAAAATGCTGGATGAGCTAAAACAGTTCCAAAATAAAAGTTCAACCAGAATTGTGGACATCTTATACATTTTAATCAAATGAAATAAACACTTGAAAGAAAGGGTGAGAAGTTAAAAAATAAATATTTATATACCTCAGTGGTGACTCAAACTCACAATATCATGCTTTTGGGTTTATTTCTTATCCTACTGGGCTAACAGACTTCACACTCAGTTGAATCTCTGGGTTTATGACTCTGACATCAGGGACAGAGAGGTAATAGCTGTAACAGCCCACAAGAGAGAATTTAGATGCACTTTTAATTTAATTTACTTTTTATGGCTTAAAAATGTTATTTTGAAAACAAAAAACAGTCTACAGAAAGACTACTTTGTATACATAGTTCCCACAGACACGCTTTTTGGTCATGTGACCTCCTTAGCAACGCCATCTTTGTTGGCAAGCTGTACTTGTTTACACACACTGCTGTTTATCTCCCCCACGAATTTTAAACTGTTTTGATGTCGGATTCGACTTGTGATAAAAATTATGGAAAGGCAAAAGGAGAAAGACTATGTAGAATAATTAAGTATGGAGGTAATTTCCCCCCCGGGGATTAATGAAGTATTCTTTTTCTGATTCAGATAGAAAGAGATACGATGAGAAAATTGGCGTAATAGGTGTGGATTCATACTCGTTAGCAAAGGAAAAGCTGAACCATGAAGTTTCAGCATTTGCCACCAATTCAATACTATGACCCCCATTCCACTGGAACCGTAATAGCGCCGATTATGGTGATCCGTGCCAATTTAGCGTTCCCGGTCAAAACGGCTGAAAATTGGGTTCCTGACGATCTATTGCCGTTACATTCCCGTCAAAAGCCCAGCATTCACACTGTGACTCCGGCGCTTAGCTGCGACATTCAGGATGCACTCACGATGTATGCGTGGTTGTGCCGCTCACACTGCCGTGTTCAACCGATTACCCGCCGTTGAAAGACGTTTTATTGGCAGTGAACTGATGTTGAACTGCAGTTTATCACGCGCAATTCTCGTTGCATTCCCAGCGCAGTCTCGGTATATCCGATAATAGCTGGTCAAAACAGCATCTATCCGTACCATTATCTTGTGTTGGCAAGTCACTGGAGGCGTACAATCAGTTTGTTAATGGTCGGGTTGGCCACATTTCCTCAAGTGTCCTGAATGCACAGCTGCCTGCAGCTTGCCTATAGCAATAGGCCGCTTGTATGTTGTGACGTCATGTGGGAACTATGTATACATGGAGAAGACAATGCATGGTCATCTGTTCACAACCAGATTAGTGGTCATCTCAAAAAGGAAGGACAGATGCATTTAATGCCTTCATTGCTGTAATCTGACCTATATTTGTCACTTTGTGAGAGACGGCCTGACGAGACCTCTGCTACACGTAGAGCTAACGTCAATATCCGTCCATCTACAGTTCAGTTTTTGTTGTCGTGCTGCAACCAGTTTTGACAAGGGAGGTGACATCAAGGGTTCAACCACGTTTGCTGGACAGCTGCAGTGAGATGCACGGGTGTCTCCGTAGTGTAGTGGTTTATACATGTGCCTTACTAGCAAAAGGTCCCCTGTGTCATTCGACGCAAGTGCCCCCCACCATAGAGGGCTGTGTCAAGAAGGGCATCCACTGCCATGGGGACCCCTTGGAAAAATACAAGGGAGCAGCCAAAGGTGCATTTACTGCGTATGTATCAAAGTGTGTTATATTAATTGCTTCATGTCTAATTTATTTTTATTGCCATTTCAGATGATTTGGTAATATTTTTTTATTTCAACTTTAATATCAGCAAAGACAAGTGAATTCAAATACTAATGATCAGAGAAGTCGTGATAGTCATGGTATGCATCTAATATCAATTTAACAACCATTACAAATTCTGTGAGGAAAAACAGATATCACTACATGTATTCATATACTTTGACTATAGTGTTCAATCAGGCTTTTTCTGACAGGTAAATAAAGTTATAAGACAAATGATTTCTCTATAAAACTGTGACTCTGCATGAAAGCTCACCTGCCTTTGTTGTAGAAAAGGAGATTGAGAATTAGTGTGAGGTCATGGCTGATCCTCTTTCCGTGTTGGGAACAATTGATTGAATAATTAATGAAGCCACCGACATTGTGCTCGATGCGTAAATGCACTTTGGCGACGCACCTATCGATCCTATGATCTGTGAGCCTCTGTCAGGCACGCCAACTGTATTTTGATGTTTACGGACTAGTGTTGGTAACCCAGTTGCTTTCTTATAAAGCACTTAATTTGATGCCTCTCCTTATTTGGTGTGAATTTGATTTTGGTAGTATGGGTACCGTATGTATGAGAGTTGACACCAACAAAAAGACACCTAAAGAAAGGGGTAGCAACAGCAGCAGTAAAGGTGCAATAGTAACAAGTGGTTAGTAACTATCTTGACTACAAAATGTAATTATAAATCTTTAAATAAATAACTAGTAACGTAATTTTAATGGTGGAAGCAGCCTAGAAGTCTGGGATTCGGCAGTGAGAACATACTCGAATTTTGGCCAAATCCTGAACAGACTGTCGTTACAGAGGAAACGTCTTGGCTTGCTGATGTTCAGATCTGTTTGCTGGGATCACAGAAGTAATTCAGAGATTCATATCTCAGAATATGAAAAGGCTCAAAGGAGGAGAACAATCATCAAATGATTCACTGCCACTCAGCGGGATCATTGTGTGTTGAACAGAAGACAGGCTAAATCATTAGAGCATGCTTGATGGTTTTCCAACCGCTCAGGGGCTCGTGTTTCGTGCACCTCACACCATCATCTGCATTTTTATGCCCCGTTTCATGGAACAAGCAATTTCTAAACACCCGCCTAGCCATACACACCACTTTGCAAAGTTTCAAATGACTGGCCTTTTCCCGTCACAGAGCTGTCAATTATGGTAATCACGCAGCAGTTTTGTAGAAAGTAGTTTACTTTGGCAGCTCTTCTGTCTCTGCTGCCCTTTACTGGTGCAGATGCTATGTGATTGTCAAAGTTGTCATGGTTTCTTTTTTATTTTTTTATTCAGTTCATCACAGGTTTGAACATTAGGTTTTCTGCAGATTGATTTGGATTATACTGAAATCTCACAGTCCTATGGACATGTGGTCAACCTAACTGCATGCACATATGATAAAAATGATGCCACACCTGAAAAGGATTACTGATCACTGATTAGTATTACTCTCTCGCTCTGTGAGTTTTTGGACAATAACTCACTTTTTTGTCATTCTTTTTCTTCTATACACCACTACAATGGATTTTAAATGAAGCAATCAAGTTGTGACTTAGTGCAGACATTTAAACAAAAGAGTTAACTTTTTAGGAATTACAGCCATTTTAATCCCTAGTCCCCCATTTTGAGAGGCTCAAATGCAATAGGACAAACTAGCATAATCTTAAATAAGAGGATTGTTTTAATTATTGGATGGAATTTGCAGTCAATGACTCTCTGAAATCAAGAGCCCACTGACATCACCACAGGCTGTGCTTCCTCCCTTGAGACACTCTGATAGGGCCCTTGCTGCAGCCACCTCCTGTTTATGGATCTCTCTGCCTTCAGTTTTGTCTTCAGTAACGGAAAAGCATGCTGTATTGGGTTGATATCAGGTGACTGATTGGGCCACTGAAGAATTCCCATGTTTGACAGATGATGTGATATACTTTAGATCACGAGCTGTTCTTTTCCTTCTTTACACCATTCTCGCCTAATCATTCTGGTACAAGTTTATTTCGATTTTATCTTGCCCAAAGATTTTTCCCAGAACTATGCAGGCTCTTTCAGATGTTTTTGGTAAAATCTAATCTGGCCTTTCTCTTCTTGAATGTAACCAGTAGTTTGCACCTTGCTGCAAACCCTCTATGCTTATATCTATTAATGCATCTCTTGATTGTAAGACTTTAATAGTGATACACCTACCTCTCAAGAGTGTTCCTGATTGATCCGAGGTTGTAACATTTTTTTTCTTAACCAGGGTCTTCCAGGCCTTTTTGTGTTGTTGAGCTGGTCAGTACATACTTTCCAAGAGTGTGCCAGATTGTTGACTGCGCCACTGATAAAGCTTTTGCTATCTCTACGATTGGTTTATTTGGGGTTTTCAGCCTAATGGCCTCCTTCACTTGCATCAACATCTCTTTGGACCTCATAGTGAAAGTTTCAACATTTGAAACCTCAGATCTTTTATCATCTTAATTTGGCTGTAATTCCTAAACATTTAATGCAATTCTTTTGCTAAACCTCTTGTCTTGCAGCTGAAAGTTTGCACTTCAGTCACTTTTTGATTGTTTAGTTAAAAATACACTATGGTGGTGTAAAAAGTGTGTCATTGTCCCAAAACATACGGACTTAGCCTTAGTACATATTTAAGTAGTGCAGGGCTTAAGGCCCTGTACAGGCTAAATTAGGAGGACAGAGTAAGAGATTAGTTGCCCTACACCATCACAGAGGAGGGAGATATAGGGACCAATAGAAAAAAACTAGGTCCTTGGTTTCCCATCTGTGGTGCATTGACTAACACTGTCACCTCACAGCATGACTGTTCTGGGTTCGAATCGCCTGATTAGCTGGTGCCTTACTCTGCCTGCACGGATTTCCTTAAGGGGCTATGGCTTATTCCAACAGCCCAAAAGCATACTTGTTAGTATAACTCTGCAGTTTGGGTTAGGGTCATCTGTGATGAATATGAAAGAAAAAAATGAAGCGTTTAGGTGAAACAAATCAAAAAATTAATATATGGATTTTTGTTTTAAAAATGTAACATAAGGGTGAAGGGTTGAGATTATGAGAACACCCTGAGCTCATCATAGATGTTCACCTTAAACCTATCCCTATAATGTGGAGAAAGCTGAAACTGACTTTTGGGGGGAAAATGTAAATATTTTCATATGTGTATCAGTTAAAATATTATTTTCTTCCTTCTCTGATTGCCAGAACTTGGGAGAACATTGTCATAAGAACAAAAATTATATTTTTGATTGCTTACGGTTAGGGTTAGGAGTGGGGTCTTGACTGATGACAACTTAGATCTTAAAGGGTTAACTGATTATTTTGAACTGACTATGATGTAAGGTAAATAAAGTGCTTAAATTGAGTGGAACAAAGTGCTGTATGAATTCATAAGTCAATGTGGCTTTGAGTGGTCAGCAAGACTAGGAAAGCACTATACATCGATTTCCATCTAGGGTTCATAATAGGGTTTGGGTTCTGGTAATGCCGACCTCTTTCCATAAAATGTTTTCTCAAATGGAAATGCATTTAACAGAAAATTTGACCCAACAGTCAAAAATAATATTTTGTGTTGTCACAGATTACTGGGCTGCAACAAAGCTTTGGTCAATATACTGCAGAAAAGGTTCCTTATGTTAGATAGTACCAACGGTGTCATAGTGTAGTGACAGAGGTCAAGGAGGTGGTTGTTTTAAACTCAGAGGTTGAAGATCTCAAACTCATTTCCCTGGGAGGAAATGATCAAATATCTTCTAAACACTTCAAGAGTTCTGTGAAAACTGAAGTACATCCCATGATTCAGTGGCTTGTAGAATTGCCTTTAGCAGCAATAACTTAAGAGTTAATCATTTTCTTTATGACTTAATCTCTCATGTCATTGTGGAGGAATTTTGGTCCACTCTATGTTACAACATAGTTTTAATTCATTGAGGTTTGCAGCCATTCATTTATGCACAGATGCTCTCTTAGGGCTGGTTCTGCCACAGTGCTGGACTCATGTTGAGGTCTGGACTTTGACCGGGATATTATAACACCTGGATTCTTTTCTTTTTTATCTATTCTGTTGCAGAGCACTATCCAGTTGTATGACCCAGTTAGCTATCAGACAGATGCCCCTCAAATTTGACTCTAGAACCCTTTGGTATATAAGGTTCACGGTTGACTCAATGACTGCAAGGTGACAAAATCATCACTGTTCCACCACCATGCTTGCTGTTGGTATGATGCGTTTGTGCTGATATGTTGTTTTATTTTCTTTAAATGTGGAGCTGTGCATTATGGCCAGGCATCTCTGCTTTGGTCTCGTCTATCTTAAGGATATTGTTCCAGAAGTCTTGCAGTTTGTTCGGATGCAGCTTTGCAAAACTAAGCCCTGCTCCCATGTTCTTTTTAGAGAGAAGAGACTTTCTCTTGGCAACCCTTCCAAACAAGCCATACTTGATTAATCTTTCTCTAATTGAACTGTCATGAACCGTAACATTTAACATGCTAACTGAGGCCCGTAGAGTCTGAGATGTAGCACTTATTTTTTTTCCTATTTCACTGAGGATTGCACGGTGTGACCTGGACATGAATTTGCTGGGACGTCCACTCCTGGAAACATTGTGGCATTGTGTTAACACACATCTGAATGCGTCAGCCCAGCACACTGCCAAAACTTCTGCTTTTATAGAAGTGGTCACACTGACTGACAAGCACTTGATGGCTACTTACCTTATTTCTATGGAAGCAGTAAGGGTGCACTTAGTTTTTCACTGGAGTGTATATTCACTGTTACTACAATACACTGACACCTTTCAGCTGTGGTGGTTAGGCTACAGTTTGCCTTGGGAAAGCCCAGCAGCTTCTGTAATTGGATTGTGGTCCGATGCGTTTCTTTTACATGATGATTGCAGGCAGGCAGTGTCCCACTGAAATCTGGGGATAAGAGTGTCATCCTTTTAGCCCAACAGGCTCCTGAGATTTGGCTTTTAGCCAGCTCTGGCTTTAAATACCCACGGGGCCACTCAAGCTTCTATATATGCTCTTGCTCATATGACACAGACAAGGTGTCAAGTTAAGAGTACACTGGGGACAACGCTTACAGTGATTAACCTAATTAAGCATTTAAGGATTTAGTTCTTTTTTAAAATTTAAAACACAGCAAAAAACAGACACATTCTTGGTAGGTCTTGAGAAATAATGTTAGCAGATCCTAAGGACATAGTGCTGTATAACTGATAACACTGAGTCTTTTTTCTGCTGACTTTGTTATTTGTCTCCACTTGCTTCTGTTACAGTAGCTTAGCATTTTAGCTATATGCTAAACAAGTACACAGTGTGAAAGTCTCAAGCCACCAGTCATTCCTTCAAATTTTGCATCCAGTGAACCAAGCGTTTTTGTAATTTTTAAGGAGTTCTTGAGCAATACTTCCAGGCTTTCTGAAGGTCTTTTCAAGTTGTTCTTTGGACATTTTCTGCTTTTTCACTCATTTTCAGTCCAGCAAAAAACAAAAAACTTTGCAAAGAGCAGATTTTAAATTTTATTTTTAGACACTTTGTTTCTAGCAGTGTGTGGCAAAGACACTGAATTTGATCCTATTTATTTAGTTAAATCCATGCAAAATGCTAAAAACAGCACAATTTGAGGGGCATAAAACTGTATTTTTGCACCAAGAAAGTGATTTTTAAAAAGCTATTAGCAAAAACTTGGTATATATTGGTATGGTGTGTTCCTAAACAATGTATAAGAACTGGACAACGGGAGGACAAAAGAATGGGCAGGCCTAAAACCTATATACAGAAGATGAACAGTATCTAAAATTCATGTCGTTAAGAATCAGGAAAAAATCCAGCAAAGACCTGATACAGGACCTGAGATACACATCTCGCCCTTCAGCAGATCCATCTACTATTACCTAAGCTTCATCAGAAGTTCAGTTCAGTTCAATTCACAACAAAAGTCACATCAAGACACTATATACTGTAAGGTAAAGACCCTGCAATATTAGCGAGAAACACTCAGATGATCCCCTATGAGCAAACACTTGGTGATGCTGGGAAGAAGGAGCTCCCCTTTTACAGGAAGACAGCTCCAGCAGAACCAGGCTCAGCAAGGGGCAGCTATCTGCCTCACTGGGTTGGTGGAAGAGGGAAAATAAAGAGAAAATAGTGAGAAAAGCACAACACAGACTATGGGAGAAAGAAATGATCTCAGTGGAAGGGCAGCTGTCAAGAAGTCTTTCTTAAGAAGAGAAACAGGGAGGCAAGGCTGGGGTATGCCAAAATACATAAGGACTGGACTGAAACTCTGTGGCAACAGTTCTGAGGGAGTGATGAACCCAAATTTGAAATTTTTGGTTCAAATCATCATCAATATGTATCGAGAAGGTCAGAAGAGAGATTAAAACAGTGACCATCTAACATCTGTAAAACAGGGTGGGAGCTCTGTCATGCAACTGCTTCATTTTTTCAGTATAATGATCCCAAACTCACTGCCAATGCAGTAAATGCTTCTTTAAATAGAAAAACATGCAATTTAACACAATTAGTGATAGATTGGCCTCCCTAGAGCCTGGACCTCTACAATATTGAAGCTGTGTGGGATCATCTTAACAGAGAATGGAAGAAAAAGCAGCCAACATCCAGTGAAGAGCTTTGGAATGTCTTTCAAGAAGTTTGGAGAACTATTCCTGAAGACTACTTAAAAACATGACAGAAAGCTTGGCTAAAAGATTTCAGGCTGTGTTGAAGAATAAAGGTGGTCATGCCAAATTTTGACTTCCTAATGCTAAATAAATAAAGAAGCTTTGCAACTTTACTCTGAAAAAAATTAAAACTGAAAACTGTAACTTCAACAACAGCGGAGCAAACTCAGCAATCTTGATAATCTTATCGATGACTGCATTCATTACCCCAAAATAAATGCAGTCATGTTGTCCTTTTAATTTGGATTAAACTTTTGCATAACACACTGCACTGGACTGAAAATCTCCATTGTGTATGATAATAGCTGGGATTAGTGGCAAGGAAATGAAATATAAGAGCAGGATTTTTACTCACAGCTGCCAAACTTGAGAGGGCAGGCGTGTGAGTCCATGGGGAAATCCTCCAGCTGCATGGGACATTCTGCTGATATGGTCAATCTAAGATAAAACACATATAACACAGTATGTCATTAATCATGGAACACAGTCAAAGGCAAAGGGGTGTGTCGCTGTGCGGAAGGGAACCAAAAACAAATGTTAGAACTTTGCTGTTGTCTGATAAGTTTTTTTATCAGTGTCAGCATCTGTGGGTGAAATTACAAGGAAATTAATCATATCTCATTACAGTGAAACATTGACGTGTTTGTAGAGCAGCAATTCAAGAGGCAATACTTCCACCTGGTGGTCAAAGGGTTGAACTGCTTCTCCTCAAACACTGAGGATCGTTTTCTGGACTGACCTTAGAGCAAACTCGTATTCATGAAGAAAGACGAGTATTTGGAATTGCTCACTTTTTTCTTTTGTTTTACTGTATGGGTTCATCCGATCGAATTCCACCCTCCATAAGCACAGCTTCTTCAAATAGTCATCTGCATTCGAGACACGGTGTTACCAATTTAGCTGCCGTTGATGACACTTCTCGGTGTCCCACAAGAGCAGCCAGATTAAGTAAATCAGGCATACAAATCAACCACACACAGAACATCATTATTTTTTTCTAGCTATCTGTCCTAGATTAAATCAAATCCCTCTGGGTCTTTTTGCTCTTTGCATGATGGTAAATAGTAATAGAGTGCTGTGATGATGTGGCTACACTGGAGTTAATGGGCTGGATGAAGGATAAATTAAGTGCACACAAACATACATTTGTATTAAGTGATTTACTGGATTTGTTTTCTGCTTTAACCATTCATGCATACCTCAACATTAGTCACATAATAGCATTGTTTTTCTTCTTAACTGAGCTATATTATAATCTTACTGACAACTGTGTCACCAGGGATGTGGCGAAGTCCACATGGGACTTGTTTTTTTTATGCTCCAATACCTCCTCCCTGTACAGTATGTGTCTGCTGCAGGAGGTTTCCCAATTATATCATTAAGGTGAATGAAGCATAACAAAGTGGGACAGGAGGCCACTTCTGGGCCCTGCAGAGGCGACGGTTTCAGGGGCTCAGCTTGCTTTCCACATCAGTGCAGTATTATCCAATTGTGTCGAAGCAGCTCGAGGGTTTTCTGCGGAGAAGAGGAAAGCGTGTCTTTGGGATGCACAAATGAGAACATGGCCGTCAGCTATTATACCATGTTCTAATTATTCATGTAGCCCCATTAGCAGGGATGGCTGTAAAGACAGCAGAAGCCCAGCTTCATGCCTTTAAAGTCAAAATCTGAGTATCTCATTGCCGGATTAACTTAAATAGCAGATTAGATTTACCCCTGTGTGCCTAAAGGCAGTATGGGCTGAGAGGAAAGCCATGCATAGCACAGAAACAGACCAAATACAGCCCTTCACACTGATGGGAAAGCTGAAGTTTCCAATACGCCTGACCTTGCAGAAAAGTCGAGAACTTGGACAACAGAGCCAAACAGAAAGGGCTGAGCTGTGAGTCCGAGAGTTTTATGCCGTATTAACCACTGAGCCACCATGCTGCACCATCTGTCTTTTTACACTAACAGGCACAGTTTGAAAATGCCTCGTATTACATACAGTCTCAGAAGGTAGAGTACCTTTTTGTACCTTTAGGGAGAATTTGGCAGGTGGGGGAACCCCAAGAACTTGCCACCTCTCCTGGAGCAACTGTCAGATGAAAAAGGCTGATGTTGTACTCTGCACAGAAAAACAGCTGTGGGATTTTTGAGTTTGCTTTGTTTTGTTTAATTTTTTTGCTTTGTTTTGTTTTGTTGGCTTTTCTTGATGGTGGATTTAAGTACTGTGACTGTAACTTTTGAATTTATTGACATCATTGTGAATTACACTGTTCTTCTTCTGTCGGCTGCTCCCTTAGAGCTGAGTTCCCACATATGAGTACCAACAGAACATGAGATCCGTAATGGTTTTATGAAATTTTTTATGAAACGGAAAAGAAACGGTTAAGGAGCAGTTGCAATAAGGATACGAAATGTGACAAAGCTTTTAGGAAGAAGGAAGGAAAATGTTACAAATTCACACGTGTTATGAAGCATTTCTGAAGTTCACGAGGCGTGGTGTCATACCTGCCTTGCAGCTGTTTCATCAACATTTGTAAAACTTTAAGTGAAAGAAACTGAACCAGCCCGATGTGGTTTGTGACAATACAAATTACAATAGTCTTTGATACTGTTGTGACATGTCGTGAAAGTTTTCAAAATCATAACTCTTAGTGAAAGTTAAAGTTAGTGAAAGAAAGCCTCTTCCCTCACACCAACCCTCTGCATGTCCTCCTTCACTATATCCATCAGTCTTCTCTGTGGTCTTCCTCTTCTCCACCTGCTTGGAAGCTCCATCTTCAACATCCTTTGTCCAATATATCCACTATCCCTCCTCTGAACATGTCCAAACCATCTCAGCCTTGCCTCTCTGACTTTGTCTCCAAACTGCTCAACATGAGCTGTCCCTCTGATGGACTCATTTCTAAATCTGTCCAATTCTACCTGCCTCCCTCATATTTACTCATTAACCAGTTTGTTGGAACACCATTCTGTAATGATCTGGATTACTTTTTATTCCCATTGTAGTACTATCATCTTACCAATGGAATAGTATTTCTTTAAAATTCTGTACTTAAGGGGTGGCTGTGGCTTAGGAGGTAGAGCGAGTGTCTTCCAACAGGAAGGTTGGCAGTTTGATCTCTAGCTTCTCCAGCCTATACGCCAAAGTGCCCTTGGGCAAGACACTGAACCCCAAATTGCTCCTGATACATCCTTGAGGGTGTGAATGTGTGATAGTTAAATGCACTTAAAGGCATAGAATAAAGCGCTGTACAAATGTGTGTGTGTGTGTGTGTGTGTGTGTGTGTGTGTGTGTGTGTGTGTGTGTGTGTGTGAAGGAGCGAATGAGGCTTATCATAAAACCTGCTTGGAGTGCTCACTTAGAGTAGAAAAGCACTATATAAGCAGCAGTTCATATGTGTACCCTTGTGTATTGTACGTTACAGAGACCAATTTTGAACATCTGGTGACAATTTTTTGATGGAAAAAAGGTGCAAAATTGAATAGAGGGGTATTTGATTATAATCATTACTTTTTTCATAGTTTATTTCAAAAAGGTCAACTTACAGCTCTTGAAAATCAGAAATCCAGTATCTCCAAGTATTAGAATTTTTCCCAAGATAAATCAAAAAGAGTTTAAGGAACAGAAATGTTCAACTACTGAAAAATGTGCTCATTAATACAGTCAGTACTTGGCTGGGGCTCCTTTACCATGAATTACTGCCTCAGTGTAGTGTGGCATGATCAGATTGTGGCTTTTATTTTGGGATTGGGTGTTTTTCATCTTCCTTTTGACAATATTTCATACATTCTCTAAGCAATTCAGGTCAGAAGATGCTAGCTGGCCAATCAAGCACAGTAATAACATGGTCAGCAAACATTTGGCAGTAGTTTCGGCACTGTGGGAAGGTGCTAAGTCCAGTTAGAAGAGGAAATCCTCATTTCTATAAAGCTTGTCCGCAGATGGAAACATAAGGTGCTCTAAAATCTGCTGGTAGATGGCTGCTTTGACTTTGGACTTGATAAAACACAGTGGACCAACCAACACCAACAGATGACTTGGCACCCTAAATCATCACAGAAGGCAGAAACTTCATACTGGATTTCCACAACATTTGGTTCCATGCCTCTCCGCTCTTCCTCCAGACTCTAGGACCTTGATTTCCAAATGAAATGTTAAATATACTTTCATCTGAAAAGAGGACTTTGGACCACTGAGAAACAGTTCCGTTCTTTTTCTCCAGGTACGATGCATCTCACCTTTTCTTTGGTTCAGATGTGGCTTGATATTTGGAATACAACAGCTGCAGCTCCTTTCCTGAAGACATCTGTGCACTTGGTGGCTCTTGATGCACTCACGCCGGCCTCAGTCCACTCCTTGTGAAGCTCTGCCCAAGTTCTTGATTCGACTTTTCTTGACAGTCCTTTCAAAGCGGCAGTCATTCACGTTCCTACCACACCTCTCTCCTCCAGTCAACATTACATTAATATGCTTTGATACAGCACTCTGCAAACAGTCAGCGTTTTCAGCAACGACCTTCTGTGGCTTTCTCGCCTTGCAGAGGGTGTCAATCATCATCTGGACAGATTTCAAGTCAGCAATCTGTTTCTGCGTGTACTGAACTAGACCAAGAGACACATGGTATTTCTACTGTTTGAATAGTAAATTAGGCAAAGATGTAAATTTAACTTGTTGGGAATACATATGTGCTTTTTTACACAGATACCTTGAGGTCCACTAATTATCCTTAAAAGGTAAATTCATGTAGACGGTACTTGTAGGGCCTTTCATTGTACCCTTATTTCTGAGAGTGTACACTTGGTTTGATGGGACTGAGGTTATATAATCAACTTAAGGTGCAAAATAACAAAAGAAGAACAGTTAGAAGTGTTAGAATGTGAAAAAATACACTTAGATAAGGAACTGCCATAACAATTCATATATTCGTGAGTGTGGTGTTATGTTCAAATGATTAGAAAGTCTATAGGCGGCACCAGCAGCGTGAATGAGAACCCAGCTGAGCTAATGATAATGGTGTGTAGTGCTCTCACTGAGCTTCCAAACAGCTGATAAAGTCGTATATGTAGAAGCTGGTATCTGGTATCCGGCTATAATGGCCAAGATCAGGCTGGTATGCATTAAGCTTGTGGTGTGCTGAGAGAAGTGGCAGTCTATGAATTATCCATGGAGACAAATGCATAGAAATTTGCCCTGTACAACCGACTGCTTCGCCACTGAGTAATGGCTCTTAAATGAGGCGGTGCTGCAGTCGCATTTAGAGAAAACACATGAGCTTCCACACTCACACCCATACATGATGTAATAGAAATATGAGGCATGTGTAATGTCTTGTAATGTGCACTTATACTGAATAAGTGTGTGTCTGCACCTCTGTTCTTCCAGTGTGTTAATCTGATGTATACATGGGGACTGACATGTTTAACACATGATATATTAATCAGCTGCCGTGACTCCTTGGGGAGAATACAAGGGAGCAGCTGAAGGTACACTTGCATAGTAATTTTCAAATTGATGTAACTGCAGTTACATGAAATGATCATCTTTTTGTTTGTAGCTGGAAACTTTTGGCCGACAAAAACTAAAATTTAACCATCTGCTTATTCGACCCTCCTGTTCTCGCAGATCCTCTAATGCATATTTATCTTGAACTGGGCCATCAAGCCCTCAGTTCTCCCTCTGTCTGACACAAGCTCTCTTCTGTCTCTTTTTAAGTCAACTTTCTCCTGATTGGCTTTCCCTAGGACGAAAAATGTGACACTCTAGGTGGGTGGGGCTTCTGTGCTTACAGCCCTGTGTGCTTGACATCACCATATTTGGGATATCTGCTCTTAATGATATCATACAGAGCTAAGAGTACAAAACATGTCAATTCAAACTGCTCTAAACACTCAGTTTCTATCTATCTCCTTAATACTCGCTGACTTTGGGTCACTCAAAGTGGACCTATTATGCATATTTCTAGATCCATATTTTCTATTACTAGAGTAACTCTGCATGATTCACGTTTCAAAAATAATGCATGTATGTGTTAAACTGGGCCATCAGTTCATCCTCTGTCTGACACAAGCTTCCTTCCAGCGCCTTTTAAGCCAGCTTTCTTCTGACTGGCTGTCCCTCGCAAACATATGCGCAGCAGATGTGTATGGCTTCAGTCCTCACAGCCTGTGCTGTATGACCATATTAGGGATATCTGGTCTGAGTGACATCATACAGAACCCAGAGTTTAAAAAAAAAAAGAGTCAGAAACAGAGTAGTTAGAGCAGTCTGTTATGCTCATTTCCAGCTCCATATTTTTATTCTTGGATTCTGGTTGAGTAGCTTTGCGTGATTTACAGCTGAAAATAATAATTATGTTTCTTATTCAGGGGTTTGGTGCAAGTCCTCAGTTCAAAAACAGAAAAAAAAACTGTGTGAAAAGTAGCATTTTGAGCAGTTTGAAGCCTGATCGCTGAATATTCATAATTTTGGAATATTCCAACTGTAAAACAAATCAATAGTTTCTGTGAATGTTTCTTGTCTTAAAATACACATTTCCCTGGTTTTTACAGAGCACTGTAGTATGTAATGCACCTCTACCACCAGAGAGTGGTGGTAATGCAGCTATTGTAGAAGCCTTTTGCCAACCCTCATTAACATCACTAGCTGCTAGAAGCCAGACCAATCAAACGTGAGTGGTGCAGTGAGATTCACTCCTAATACACAAATGGGCAAACAGGAGACGCATGCAAAGTGAAAGATTAGTACAGCTGTTAAATGCAGCTGGCAAATGAGGTTCAGTCCAAACTCCAGTGAAACTAGCATTTCAGGAGTCTGCCACAACTATGCACATCATTTGAGAGTGCAGGCCAATGATGGAACACGCCCACCCCTTCTATCTGTTTGTCTATCTACAGTCATGTGAAAAAGAAAGTACACCTCTTTCGATTCTAAAATTTTATGTAGCAGAGCATGATAAAAATGCTTAATTCCTATGGAAGCAAGAGGGTGAATAATCATTCAAGAATACTTTATTAATTGATCATCTGGAGGTGTGACCACCCCTGGAAAAGCAAAAGTTGTGGCAGTTTGCTGGTCTGGAGCATTCAGGTGTGTGTTAATATAGTGACAAGGAGAAAAGACATCTTCAGTGATCTTAGAGAAGCTCTTGTTGCTGCCCGCCAATCTGGGAAGGGTTATAAGTCCATTTCCATGCAATTTGAAGTCCATCATTCGACAGTGAGAATGATTATTCATGAGTGGAAGCATTCAAGACTGTCTAATCCCAGCAAATTCACCCCAAGGTCAGACCATGCAATGCTCAGAGAAACGGCAAAAAACCCAAGAGGTACAGCTTAGACTCTATAGGCCTTTGGATAGACAAGATCAAAGTGGAGATGTTTGACTGTAATACACAGCAACCCATATGATGAAAACCATATGCATTATATCAGCCCAACTGTTAAACATGGTGGTGGAGGGGTGATGATTTGGGCTTGTTTGCAGCCATAGGACCCAGGTAACTTGCAGTCACTGGGTTGACCAAAGTATTCTAGAGGCAAATATGAGGGGCATCCATGTGACAACTAAAGCTTGACTAAGATTGGATGCCGTAACAGGACAGTGATCCCAAGCACACCAGCAAATCTACAATAGAATAACTGACAAAAAAGAATCAAGGTGTTGCCATGGCCCAAAGTTCAGAAGTCAACCCAATTAAAATGCTGTAGAGGGACATTAACGAGAACTGTGCATGAATGAATATTCACAAACCTCAGTAAACTGAAGAAACTTTTTAAAAAAGAGTGGTCCAAAATCCACCACAATGATGTGAGAGTCTGACAAAGTCATGCAAAAACAGCTGCTTCTTTACTTGGCTTCATGTTTACTAAATAACTAATGACAGTGGAATCTACTGTGTGTTGTTTTGCACCTGAAGTTAGATTTTTAGATCAGAATTTTTTTATTACCCCCAAACCTTTAAACCATGGAACTGAGAGAGGGTGTACTTTCTTTTTCACATGACTGTACCTATCTAAGCCTTTGCTGTTAGCTGTAACCTTAAAGTGCCCAGATGGCCCATGAGTGTGCGTGTGTGTGTTAATGCCGGAAACATCAGCGCTGCCCGTGGTTAAGCTCTGCTGGTAATGACAAGCACAGTACTGTTACAATCACACGATTAAAAGCAAACCTACTGCTGCTTCATTTCTCCTGTGGCAGGGGATCTGATGCCATTTTTAAATTTAGCAACACACACGCATACACACATTTTTTGCACTGGGGTATAAAAATATAAGTATCCAGAAATTTCCTTAACTTTACAGATATGGAAATGAAATGGTCAGGCAATCTCTTAGTGGGTAAGCTTCGAGGCCAGAGGTTAGCATTACTATTTTAGAGCCGAAAACCTGCTTGTGTTCATTCATGTGCCTGTGAATGTGTCCTCTTTTGGAAATGTATACGTGTCACAGGGGGCTGCATATGGATAATCAGCCCTACACGCAGCATTATTCTCGCTGTGGGTGCCACTGCTATCAGATAAAGTGCTCTCATCCATGATACAGCCTCTTTTAAGACCTGCAGCTACAACAGCTCCTGAGAATAAGTACAGAATTATTCTAATTTACTAGTTCAAAGGTCACTCTGTGACCTGGTTACAGAAAAATTGGTGTTTCTGTATGTCCACTGGTGGTGTAGTGTATAGGAATCAACGTGCAGAGCTCATTGTTAGCCTACTTTTTGGCTCCAATTTACCACTAAATTACTGCCAAAAATCTAGTTCACAAGGAGGTTGTATTTCATAATGAATGATCTCCTTCAAAATATTTAAAGAGACAGTTCATTCTTTTCTCTGACAAAGTATCTCAGCAGGAATAAGAAAACAAAGTGTTCATATGAACAATTTCTATGATGTATGAAATACCTCTTATTGTCCACTGAGTGTCACTATTCTCCTGCAGGCTGAGTCACACACTGACAGCTTCTGTAACTGTATTTTCTTTGCACTCAAAGCTTTATTGTGTAATACTGGCCTTGCCATAGTTAAGATAAGCATTTAAGAATCCAAAGACTCACAGAAACACTCCACCTTGAACCTTTGTACTGCTACATGCTGCTTCTGAATGCAACACGTGCCATCAACCTTGGGCACCAGAGAGTTTCTAATTAGGTCTGTTGTGAAGAAAAGTTCTCAGTCATAGTTTATAATTCATGAATTTTGTGAATCTGTCCTACCTCATAGTGTAAAGCAAAGTGCCGTCATCCTTCAGCCTCAGAAGCTTGTTGGGCGTGGTCATGTTATGAGCAATAGACTTCTTGCCATTAAGGAAGAAAGTGTCGGGGGTCCAGATGTTGCTGGCCAGCAGGTTGTTTAACGGCAGCATCTCCATGGGTCCTTTGAAGCACAGACGCTCATCCTTCCAGCTCTGACGGAAGAACACATCTATGGTGTATTCCTAAGGGGGAGCAGCAAAAGAGAGAGAATGCTTCTGACTGGGTTTTAAGTGAAAGAGCACTGAAACATGCAGAAATATGGTTAATCAGCCTTTTATATCCTTTTAATATCCACCAGGTCATTGAGGATTAGGGTTAAGACAATGTCCATCCCTTGAATTTTACCTATTTGGGACATTCAAACATCCAGAAAAACTGTGCTACCCAAATGCATGTATGAGGCTTCATGTGAAATGTGATATCTTTAAGTTTCTGAAAATTTGCCTATTTGCTATGATGGCTTGTCTCTGGACAGCTTCTTCTCACAGTCCAAAGACATGCAGGGTTAGGTTAACTGGCAATTCTAAATTGGCCAATGTGAGCATGAACAGTCACCTGCTTCTTTGTCCAGGGTGTACTCCACCTCACAGCCTATGACAGCTGGGATACACTGAGATGGATGAATGGATGCATGGATGGATGGATGGATGGATGGATGGATGGATGGTATACGACTGAAACAAAACCTAACCCTAGACCAGTCATCAATGAAATGGTGGATGCTAACCCTCTGAGGTCAAAGTCATTATTTGCAACGACCCCAAGCTGAGCTCTGACCTCTGTTTTAGAGAAAAGCAAAGGGGATTTTTTTTGAAAAAAAATGTAAATAGTTTTTGATGTTTGTCAGTTAGAATGATTACCTTCATTGTTCGTTAAAAAAATTACATATTCTCATAGCTCAGGGTTAGGGTTTGAACGCGATAGTTAAATGTAAGCACTTTCATATTATTTATGATAGATTAGGGTTAGGATTTTATCTTGATGACTCTCCCCATTTTGGTCCAATAACCAAAAGAGTTTAGAATTGTCATGGGTCCCCTAACTGTGTGCAGTTTAGCTGAAAAGTAAATACCCAACTACAACTAAACTAGGCTAATTTGGTTAAATCTAAGCACTTTATCCTTTTAAAATAGGTTAATTTTTATCCAATCAGGGTTAAGCATTTGACAGTCGCTGCCTCCACATGGTTAGGTGTAGTGTTTTAAACTTCCTTTGGGTGTTTAGATCCTAGGGTTAGGATAAGATGCCAGGTTGCAATTAAGGTTAGGTTACATTTCCCTGGTTGAGTTTAGGCATTGAGAACCTATGGTTAGGGTTAGAATAAGATGCCAGGTTAGGGTTATGGTTAGGTAACGCTTCCCTGGTTGTAGCTCGGCACTGAGATGGTATGGTCAGGGTTAGGAAACTGTCTCAGTGACTCTCCCCGTTTCAATCTGATAACCAGAACAGTTTGAAACAGAATGCCAAAGGCAATACACAGGTTGGCACACGTCACTTCACAGGTCCCCCTGCATGTGCACAACTCACCTGAGATACAAACACCTAACATTACTAAAACTGATCTAACCCAGGTAATCTAAGCACTAAGCAGTTTATGTGATCAAGATTCAATTTTTTTCACCATTGTTGCATTGGGGTGAGTCAGTGAGTGTCCACACTGTGGTGACAAAATCAATCCCCAATGACTCTGTGCAGTCATCCATGCTCCCGTCGTAAGGGTTAGGATGAGATGCCAGGTTAGTGTTAGATCAGAAAATCCCTGGGGGTAAGGCCATGCGATAAAAACCTGCGGTTAATGTTGGGAGAAATGTGTAAGGGTTAGGGTCTAAAGATGACAACTTAGACCTCACAAGGTTAATGCAGTTGTAGTTTGCATTATAAATGTGGTAAAGACCAAAATATGAGACCTTTTACCCATGTAATGAGGTGTCAGTAATTACTTGCTGCTTTCATGTCAATCACTGCGCCTGCTCTATGATCGCTTGCCGAAGACGACCGATGTTAAGAGATGGTTGTCTATTTACCTCAAGCTTTGCAGCACCACTCCCTAAGGTGTCTTTTTTAACCCAAAATGAGAAATATATTTTATCAGGCATCACAGCTTCATACTGTCAACACAGTGACAGCATTATTAAGGTGTTGCAGTGGTGAAATCCTCAATAAAGGAACTCTAATTGTTGACAATGTGTCTGCTGAAAATGAAAAGCTAAATGGAAAACAGTTCTCCCTTTATGTCTTCATAAATCGACTAAGATTTTACAGTTATAGCGATTAAACATGGTGGCGTTTAAATCCATCATAAATTTGCTCATGTGTGAAATATCAACTCGCTTCGAGCTTTGAAAAACAAATGAGCAAGAAACAAAGACAACACACCAGCCCACAGAATAATGACGCCGTTAGCGGGCTCGCGTAAAAGCTTTTATGGACTGCAGAAACATTCGAGTCTCCTGCCACAATTCATAAATCAATCACACTCCTCTGACAATCCCTTTTTCAAGTCGATTATAGCAAAGTGGCAAGTCTGATCACTGCTGTGTCAAAGTGTGCCAGGGACATGGCGGGGTGTAATGGAAGATTTAATGAAAGGGGAGATTTAATGCATTTTGCTACTCAGGTAGAACCTTATAGTTCGTAGGATTAATAAAGACATGAATCATTTGGAACAAGTTGGAATGGGCGAGCCACACTGCATTAAAAGTTTAAGCCATCCACATTAATTTCGTCTCATTTGCAAGTAGCCAAAAAGAGCCAGTCTTCAAAGACGCAACTAGGACATGAGCGCACTTCCAGGGAACAGCAGGGGCTGCGCAGTGCTACTAGTCTTATGAAATGTAAATATATGTTTCTGTCTAAAAATACCAATGGTAGTCTGGATGGGCTTTGGAGACGCATGTATGTGTGTTTGTCCAGCTCAGCCAATCTCTCTCTCTGTGTAGCTGTAGTGTTTGCTGTGGATGAACTCACCATCTCTGTGTCAGACACAGGGCCAAAGCTGGTGACAAAAATGTTTGTCTTGATCTCTGTGACATTCTCTGTTGAGAGAGGAGAGTTTAGGGGGTTAAACAGACGCAACAACAAGGCAAAATACAAGGGACACAAATGAAGAACCTCATCGTTAATGAGTCGTTCAATAAAACCTCCTGATCCAGGACTTTGCAGTAGATAATTATTAACTCAAGCTGGACAGGTAAATGTGAAGAAATCCTGAGACTGTGAGAAATTGTTGCCTACCTACTACATAACTGCTATCTTCTCTTAAATTTGATTTTTCAAAATTTTGTCTTCTCTCTTGCATAGTTTGTATTTTGTTCTCATCTTTCTTTGTTCTCCTTTTTTTCTTTTCGCTTTCCCTTTGCAATGGTTCTACTCAAGGTCTCTTCCTGTTAAAAGAGAGTTCCTCCTCCTCATGGTCACCCAAGTACTTGCTCATACAGGATTATGTGATTCTTTTTCAGAGTGCTTTCTCTCAAATACATACATATAGGGTCTTCGATAGCATTATTATTTCAAAAAGGCAAATGAGAAAGTGTAACTAATGTTGGTGTAATCAGTAGCAAAAGAGTAGGTACACTTTTGTGCCTCTGAGTGTGTGAACCTGAGTTAACCAGGAATGAAGATTTCTTTCAGTGTACAGACTCAAATAGTCAGGAGTCTACTTGAAAAAAAGAGATGAACAACTCTTTAGCTATCCAGTCATCCCTGATTCACCCCTTTACTCATCCTTTATGTCTCTCTTAATGTTTAATGTTGCCTTGAATCTTAATTGAACCATATGGATAAGATATTACAGATGCGCCAACTGCAGCTTTTGTACTTTTTCAAGTCAGTGTCTCTCTGCAGTCCTGTGGAAAACTAAGCAGATCCCATGTTTCAATAGTTTGTAGTAACTTGAAGTAACTGTTTTCACATCACTGTGGAGGAATTTTTGCCCACTCTTCTTTACAACATTGCTTCAGTTCATTGACGTTTGCAGACAGCTGTCTTAAGGTCCCACCACAGCATTTCAGGTGAGTTGGCCTTGACTGGGGCAATCGCATCATCTCAACTCTTTACATTTTCAGTCATTCTGTTCACCCAACTTTGGCCAGCCTTTATCTATCAGACAGATGGTCTCACATTTGACTTCAGAATAATTTGGTATACAGAGGAGCCCATGGTCAACTCAATCACTGCAAGGTGCTCAGGTTCTGTGGTTGCAAAACAAGCCCAAATCATCAGCACTTCACCACCGTGCGTGACAGCTGGTTTGAGGTGTCTTTTTCTAATTGCCCTGCCATGAACTTTGACATTTAACTTGCTAACTGAGACCTGTAGAGTCTGAGATGTAGCTCTTGGGTTTTTGCAGTTTCGCTGAGATTTGCACGGTCTGACCTTTGAGCAGATTTGCTCAGATTTCCACTCCTGGAAAGATTATGGAGTTGTGTTAACATGTGACTGAATACTCCAGATTAGCAAATATCCAAAACATCTGGTCATGCTTTCTGATGAACAGTTAATCAACTGCATTTAATTAGCAGCACATGGGTGCTACTTACCCTCTAAATTTCTGTTGAAGTAGCAAGGGTGTAGTTAATTTTTCACAGGACTGTAATGTGTTTGTTAACCGCTTATCCAGCCACCATCCAGCAAATCGCTGGTTTAAGGTACAATTAATTTTGCTGTCTAACCTTTTTTCACCAATTTAGGATACCCAGATTAAAATCTTATAACTGAAGAACTGTATGGCTAAAATGCACGCAAGAGAGTTCAAATGAAATATGCCATCTTCTCATTTCTGAAACTATACCTGCTTAGAACATGGAATGCAACCAAACCCTAGCCCTAAGTGGGTCAACCTGGTGAACATGTGGCGATTACAAGGTCAATCTATGCATTGAAGACACCACCAACCTAATGTGATATATTAACCATATCTCACTTTGTCCAGTCACGGTCCAGTTTTTTTCTACTAAATTCACATAAAATTCATAAATGCTAATGACTTTTCTATTCATCCACAAACTGATGCTTTCAGCTCTTAAAGATATATAAAATGCTGAAGTAAATAATGCTTGCATGTAACTTTAATGCATGCAAATGGTTAAGAGTGTGATCAATAAAATCAATGTTCAGCATCAATATCAGCATTTGAAAATCCCCACTGGCTTCAGCGCAGCCACAAAACAGACCGGTGCTCATACAAAGCAAAATAGATTCATTCCTTCTCTGCCAGTGTATTAAAGATGACGTGAGGAAAAAAAAAAAACAGCAACTTATTTCTGTCACTTGTTCCAGCAAAACCCCAAATATCTATGAATATAAATCTGGACCTGGAAAGCTGGGATTGGCCATTCTGTGGAGAGTAGCTTGTTGAATGAAAGGCTGAATATATATTTATAGGCCCTCTTGTCAAAGGTAGCAACCGTTACCAGGATGTGAGAGAACAGGCTTTTACAATGACACATCAGGCATTTGGCACGGAAAAAAAACGTGTTTCTTTCTAGTAGGGAACAAGTACTGTATATACCTGACCAACAGACCACATGCACACCTGTGTTGAGAGCTTGCAGAAATTCAGTGGGAAGAGCATGGCCACAGAAAGAGAAAATGAAAAGCTTTCATTTCAAACATCTCCATCCTTGAATGGCAATTTGTTGCCTCTCAAGGTTATCTCCTGTTGCCAGGGTGAGGAGCGTGAATAAAACACCTCAGCACACAAAAATCAGGCTGCGTTGGAGATGGCTGGATTGATTTGCTCGAAAGGAGACGGCCGCATGCATTCATCGGAAACAAAGGAAACAAAGCCTCTGACAGCTACATGTGTGCACCTTCACCTGGACTGACACAGGAGCAAATTCCACATCTGCTCGCACAGTTTCTACCCCGTGTACCTGCCAGTCTCACAGCATTTTCCCATGAATCAGAGCATGAAATCACAGCAGGAAAGCAGGCCTCCCTTGGCAAAGTTAGGGTTGGCGGGTTAGCATGCTGGGAGGCCGAAATGTGCCATTATAATATTAGATTGCTAAATAGTCCCTTGCAAACCTCCAAGCCCTGGCCGGAGCCTGTTGTCGTAACCATCCAGGAGCCCGTCCAGGATCCTGGTGAAGACAGTGCTGTTGTCATTGACGCTTGTGTCCTTCTGAGCTTCTGACGACTGGCAGAGACTGGTAAAGGAAGGAAACAAAAGGACCTCAGAAACACAACACAGTTATTGTGATTAATTAGCTTGCCACATTAAGGACAAGCTTGGTGCCATTAATTATTGAACATAAGCGCTGCCACGCAACTACCAGTAGAGGTAATTAAAGCTTTGACATGCGATCCAAATACAAACAAATGAGTTCTTGCTTTGAAGAAGAAGCAGGGCGGCACATATTGAGGGGGATCTGTTTACAAGAACAATAACCAGGAGGACAGAAGGAAATGCACAAAGGTTATAAAGTGGATTTGATCGACTCCACTGAGAGTGGACTGCTGACAGCTTTGCCAAAGATCTTTCTTTGCTTTTCTGAGTGCAGAACAGCTACTTAAGCAGTGTTACAGCAGAGTGCAGCTCGGATATGCGATCAATCAGAGAGATGAGGGCAGCAGTCCTCAGTGAAAGATTTACAAATTCCAAGGGTTTCTTTTACTAGCCAGCAAATGGAGAAATAAAAATCTAACAATGCTGCCTCCTGTAAAGTTGCTTATTGTGTTTAAAATAAAAGCTTTAAAACTTAAAAAAAACTAAACATGTATTTTGTTGATGAGAAATGAACTGAAGTTGAACTTTGGCTGGGCTGTACTTACATGTAATACCCATTTTTACCATAAGATGTCACAAGTCAATTCAGTCTTTATTTAAAGGATAGGCGTATCTTCTTTAGCGCCATCTACTGGTGAAAATGCAGATTGCAACAACTGAATACCTGTTTCCTCTCTCCCCCATGGTTTTACGAAGCAAAATTGACCACATTCACAACTATTTCCAGTCCGCAGGTATAAACAGAAATTAGAACTGTAATGAACTGAATAAGATTTAATGATAGTTGATCTGAATTCTGATAGCAATTTATAGTAAGTGTTCCCTCGAAAGCTAACAATTAAGCCCGCATTTTCATCTGTTTGTCTATTCTGAGCTACTGGAGAAACACAGCAATGCAACATGGTAACTTCTATGGAACAGGATCCTCTAACATTATATATAAACATCTTTTAATAAGTAAACAAAAACACAATAACTATCATTCTAGAGTGATTTTACACTTTAAGAAACACATATTCTGATGAGCAGCTGAAGAGTAATGGTAACATGGTGCATTATAGAAATGCAAAAGCTAGAATGTGTTTAAAAGGTCTAACTTCACAAAAGCACAAAAGCCTTTTTGAATGGTCTGTCCACAGAAAATGTGCTGCAAATGTTCAACATGGCAGATAAGGACAGGCTTCTTATTCACTGTAGCGTTTGACAAGAGGCATGTCTAGACATTCATGTTGTGAGAAATGTTATAATACGTTAAGTAAGTTTAGACCACGCGTTTGTTCATGGAAGTAACAATTTTATGACCCACTTTGTCTCCACCCAAGAAAGCACGTTGCCTATAACAGGGTCATAAGAGCAAAAAGGCTAATAAAAATCAAATCAAATTTAGTTTTATTGTCATATACACGGATAAGGAAACTAATTTCCCTGTGCAATGATATTCTTACTTTTCTGTTCACAGTGAATGCCAAAAAATATAAAATCTGCATATGAACTTAATAATATACAATAAGAAAATGCAAATAAAAACATAAACATAATCTATGAACCTATGTACATATTGTGCATAAAGCAGTAAGTGTGCAATTATGCATGACAACTGAAATGTAATAGTATACAACAAGACAATTTGAGGGCAGCATGTGACAGATATAATTGAGATATAAACATAAACTGTTAGGTTTATGTAAAGTTAGGGCGCAATTGAATGTACAACCTAGTATTTGAGTGTGTTTGTGGAAAAATGGCAGTGCAATGTGGTAACCCCTATGGAAAGAGACCCGCTAATATTGTGTATATAAATATCCTTTTATAAGTAAATAAAAACAACAATGATTATTGTCCTACACCAAAATAAGCATAAATATGGACATTAGACTCAATTTCTGAGAACAGATCAAGTTATTGTTACACAGTGCTCCTTTAACGAAGTAGCAGTGGTACTTTCAGCTTTTATATTTTTTTCCCCAAGGAAAAAAATGAATCTCCATATGTGGCACAGATTTTACACCGGATGCCCTTCCTGAGGCAACCGTCCCATTTAGGCTCAGGACTTGGGACTAAAAGTACACTGGCTTGTGTCTCCTCCCAGTCGCAAACCAGGGACCTTGTGTGTGAGGCAAATGTGTCAACCGCTACACTAAATAATTAAAAAGCAGATTCTTATTTACATCTGAAACATCTCAACGTGCCCACTGGTCTTGGGTAATTTAAAGAAGTATCTTTTGTGCGTTAAATCCATCTGATTTTAGGCAAAATAAGACTACAAATCTAGGTTTAAATGCTTTATATAACCGTTTCGCATTTCTTTTATCTCTTAGTTTACCTATTTTGGCATCTGCACAGAAGCATCAGGGAAAGGAGGAGCCTTGCCATGACTGAAATCCGGCTCACTTTGTTGTTGAGATCTGTTCAGAAAGAGACAAAGAAAAGAGCAAAACTGCATCACAGAATCAGTACAGAACACAGCCACAATACAGAGGTCAAGGATCCCCAATGAGGCGCACACAGGAAAACTCTTTACCTCCCTGCATACAGAGGGGGACCATTACACCAAACACTAAATCAAGCAGCGGGACAATCTCTGCTTCAGAGCAATCTGCAACTCTTCAACATCCATGGAAGGAAAAAAAAAACCCACATCAGGATGTTCAAACCCACCACAGAGGCTGGTAAAGAAAAGAGCCTAAAAAAGCCTTTTTCTTTCTGCAGTGTGAGTCCCATTGTGTAAAAGCTTCCACTGCGTTTAAATCCAGCGCATTACAATTCATACGGGCCACCCCCATTCCCCCTGCCTCTTCTCCACCACCCCCCACTCTCTCTCCATCACCAGAAAGATGAAACTCAGCCCTATTTTTCCAATCATAAAAAGCCACAGAAAAAAGGGAATAAGGAGGGGGTGGGGGGCTACCTGGATGCAGATCCATCGCCGTGAAAGGTGTAGTTGTTCTCTTTCTTTCCAAACAGCGACTGGAGGATGGAGGGGGTTCTCCGTCGGAGAGAGAGGACGATCACGGGTCCAATCACCCAATTCCCGAGCTCGTCGCTTGTCTCCCCTCCTCCTGCTCCTCTCTCTCTCTCTCTCTCTCTCTCTCTCTCTCGCTCGCTCGATCAGCAGTTCCCCATCAGGCGCTGTTGTAGTAGTCTGTCTCCTCTGCTCCTCCTACAGGCTTGGCCGCCTTGCGTGTTATTTATCGGCTGCTGCACCGCGTCTCCCTGCGTCCCCTCCAGAGGTGCTGCGGCGGCGGGAGCATCACGCGGGCTGCTTTTTCGTCTTGTCCGCCTGCCTCTGAGGAGACTCCACATTCCCCCTCTTCTGTACCGCCTACTGCCGGTGCGAAAGAATGAAGTGCTGCAACAGAGGCTATTAATGATCAAATAGGTGTTCCCCATTGGTGGAATGGGAGGAGGAACAAGATCCAGTTTTTAAATCCCATTGCTGGATTTCACCCATAAGTGATAATTTTAAAGGGCAAGGTCATTTATCTGTTGCAACTACAGTATATGGAGAAAAGTGGAAGCCATTTCCAGTCCAGTTCATCCCAGTGGTGTTCAGTGGGGTCGGGTCAGGGCTTTGAGAGGGCCAGTTAAGCTATTTCACATCAGCCATGACTTTATGGAGCTTTCCTTGTGCACTGAGGCACAGACATGCTGGGGGAAAAGGACCTTCCCCAAACTGTTCCCACGAGTTTGGAAGCAAAGAATCGTCCAAAATGTCTCCGTAAGATGAAGCATTAAGGTTTTCTCTCACTGGAATTAAGGCACCCAGGCCAACCTTTGAAAAACAACCATATGGTATTATCCCTCCTCCTCCAAACTACAGTGGGCACAGTTAGGCAGGTAATGTTTGCCTGGCATGCAGCAAACCCCAGATTCGTCCATTAGACTGCCAGATGAGAAGTGAAATTTGTCATGCCACAGAACACATTCCACCACTCCAGTGTTTTACACCACCCCATCCAACGCATGGCGTTGTGCTTGGTGGTGTGTCTTGCATGCTACTCAGCCATGGAAACTCATGAAGCTCCCAACACTCAGTTTTTGTGCTGACATTCATGCCAGAGGAGGTTTGGGACTCTGCAGTTATTGAGTCAGCAGTGCGTTGACGACTTTTACGCACTGTGTGCCTCAGCACTCAGTGTCGCTGCTCTAATTTTACGATGTCTGCCACATCATGACTGAGTTGCTGTGGTTCCTATTTGCTTCCACTTTGCAATAATACCACCTACAGTTGATGGTGGAATATCTAGGATGAAAGAAACTTCACCAAATGACTTTCTGCAACATTGGAATTCAGTGAGCTCATCAGAACAACCCTTTCTTTCACAAATATTTTTAAAGTCATACTGCATGGCAAGGGCTTGATTTTATACACCTGTGAATATGGGCCTGAATGAAACACCTGAATACAATGATTAAGAAGTGTGGCCTTATATTTTTGTCTATATAGTGTACTTTTGACTGCTCCTGTTGTTTCCCAAGAGCTCACCACAGCGATTGAATCCACATATGAGATTTGGCACAGGTTGATGCAACTCTCCAGTTTATCCAGCACTAGGAGTACTCTGGCTGGTGACCCAAATCAGGATTGTTTTGCTTAACAGGCACATGTGTAATCCACTACGCTTACAGAAACACACACTGGGCATAATTTTAAGGCTCGGTGTCCTATTACAGATTTATTACTTGAAAAGTGGAGCTGCGCAAGACCTTAAACATAATTTTGCATCAGACATTTTTTTTAACAAAACAAAAAAGTGATTTGGACTTTTTAAAAACTTTTAAAAAATGTACTAGAAGCTGAAAGTGGCATAACATAGAAATACTTAAAATACATTACACCTGTATTTCAGTAAAGTACTTCAGTAGATGTACTAAGTTACATTCTTACTGGTCTTATTCATGCTCTCATCCAATTGTATTGGGTCTTGTAAGATTGCTCGTACTTCAGTTCAGTGGTATTGGTGGTAGTGAAGGAGCACCCAGTGTCTTCGTTCTGGACATGCCCCTGCCCACAAAGGGGACTTCTTTTGAATACAGCTGTCTAGAAACAAACTAGCACCATAGAAGGAGGATGAGTGTATGGGCTTGTTAGACAGGCTAAAGTAGCCAATCAATAAGTATGATGGTGACAGAAACTACAAGTAATCACTTATTTTTAGTTCTTCAGTGAGTTAACAGTTGAAATGCTTTGTTAAAAGCAAAAAGTCCTAGAACCAAGTCTAGGTGCTTGCCATCTTGAAATGCCTGTGGGCACTTATCTGGGCAGTTATTTTGAAACATTATTGAAATATCTTGGTCATTGGGTCATCAATATTACATGCATATAGTCACTAGTCAAATCTTATGGAAAAAGATAGGTCTGAAAAGTTTTGCTGAGCCAGAATGAGCATTTAAATGCTAGAAGGTTTATTTTTACCACCATCTTTGCTGCAGCGGTATTCACTCATAGTTGCTAATTCAAGGTTCGTTGAGTGCCATGTCTCTCTCTTGTAATGCATCTCCTAAAAGTAACTGAAAATTAGGTAGTGTTAAAAGCTAATACTGTAGGTGAAGTACAGTACACTAAGTAGCTAAGCTTCATGCTTCTCTGTCTAGCAATCTAATAGATGAGTCTGAATTTGGCAAATGCCAAACGTTACCTTCCTGACCGCATTGTACCAACTGTAAAGTTTGGTGGTGGAGGGATAATGCTATGAGGTTGTTTCTGGGGTTGGCCTGAGCCCTTTAGTTCCAGTGAAAGAAAATCTTGATCCTAACAAAGATGTTGTTGGACAATTCTATGTTTGGGAAAGGCCCTTTCCTGTTCCAGCATGACTGTGCCATAAAGTAAGCTCCATAAAGGTGTAGTTGCATGAGTTTGGTGTGAACTTGACTGACCGACACAGAGCCCTGACCTCAACTCCACCCAACACCTTTAGGATGAACTAGAACTGAGATTGTGAGCTAGGCCCTCTCACCCAACATCAGTGTCTAACCTCACAAATGCTCTTCTGGACTCCAAAATCTTGTAAAAAGCCTTTCTAGAAGAGTGGAAGCTGTTCTAGCTGCAAAGGGGGGACTAAATTTATATTAATGCCTGTGGATTTACAAAGGATGTCATAAAACAGCTCCACAGACCACAGGAACTCATTCCTGCCTGTGGACATCAAACTATATAATTCGTCCCAGTGACACCTTAACTAGTTTCTTTCTGTCGCCATATGTTGTTCATATTGTATATAGTGTTTAAGTTTGGAGCTATGTAGAGCTGCTGATCATTCAAAACATGACTGATGTGTGTATATGTGGACAGCGTGCGCCCCAGAAAACGACATGGACATAACCTGCATTCACTTGGCTCGCTTAGCCCTGTGCCATTAAAACAAGCGCTCCACGAAACAAATCGGAGTCGTTATCATCCTGACGGTTGCCATAAGAGGGTAGCCGAGTTCCATGTTTCGTAGACGGTAATTAGGTGGTGATATTTAACCTTCCTCCACTTTCTTGAATCCGTCTAGAGGTGCAGTTTGCGGATGCAGGGAGACACCCGTGTGCGCCCCTCGGGAGGGTGATTTCAGCACCGCGCCGGCGTGGACAGCTCCCGCAGAGTAATGACCGCTCGGACAATAAAAGAGGTGCGGGGGAAAGACCCCCCTCTGTGTCTGTGTGTGTGGTTGGAAGATAAGGGCTGGGGGAGGTGGGGTGCAGAGGGAAGCCTGTGGGGGTCTCCCGGAGGAAATCGACTGGCTTTTAATCTGTGCCCTGCGGGCATCCCACTGTCTCAGACTCCTGCGCTGCTGCAGAATAAGCGGCTTTTACAGATCGCAGTCACACAGCACGCCAGAAAGGCTCACACACGCTTAAAACCATCTTTAATAACAAGAAAACAAACAAACTTGTAAACTGTGGTCAGAAACATTTTGCTTTATTTCATAATTCATGATGTCATCACCTCTTCTCTTTCAGGAACGCTGTTGACGGAAACAAGAAGCTCGTCGCCATCTACGACACCAGGTACGAAACGTCACGGCAAATGCACGCGCACTCCTCAATGAGTCTCCGCCACTACGCGTCGTGCACGTGCCCTAATTAGCCCATCATCGGATTTGTTTTTTTTTTTTTTTTTTGACCCGGAA
>VUQH01009751.1:7047-24196 GCA_015106775.1 Etroplus canarensis
TAACGTTTTGACTTTCCTAGAAAACAATGTTGAGTGGGATTTTGACAAGCATCATATGCCACTGGACTGTTTCTCTGGACACTTGTTCTGCCATGACAATCTAACATCAGCTGCATCCACAGCATCGACCATGACCAACATATCTTTGCTACCTTCATGCCATAAGAACTCAAGTCAAATGAATGTCAAAAGTCTTCGAAAAACCCGAGATCACGTAACCAGGTCTCGCCCTGGTTACGTGATCCCAGCTTGCTCTAAACAGGATTTAATCTTGGGCAGCAACAAACTGAGCAACTTCCAATAGCTTTTCATGACATGTAGAGTATCAAAGAATGATTAAGTACAACATGCTGTGGGTGATTAACTCACTACATTAATCATCAATGTTAACTGCCTGTTATAGAAAAATGGAAGCTGAGGGACTGCAAAACAGCAGAGAAAGTAAAGGCAAAAGAGAAATGAAATCTAAATGGATGAAGTGTAATTTGTCAAGTTTGTAGAATTTAGAGGTTGTCTTTAATAGTCCTCTTACATTTAGTTACGGGAAGGCTGAGCTCTTAATTACATCCCTGAGATCTTTTAAAGAGAGGAAGGCCAAAGCAAAGAAGAGAAGGTGGAAATGGCTATGAAAGGAAGGGGAGATTGAACATTAGTATTGAGGTCAGTCATAATAAAGAGAGGAAAAAAAAGAACAGGGGAAAAGGAAACAGGTTGTTCTTTTGATGCTTGCTTTTATCTTTCTTCCTGGTCAAAAATTTCAAAAGACTGCAATGACATTAAATACCCCCAACCGTCAAAAACAACCAATTATTCAACGTGGGCTGAATAGAGTGTTTGTGTACATTTAAGGTTGAAAAGGAGTGACAGAGTCAGGATTCCAGCAATATTTGCACTGCTCAGGAGTTAGACTGAACCAGCTCACTTTTTCTATGCAACAAGCTGAGTTAAATATTATATGGCATGTGAACATAAACTCTCCCTTGTCTTCTTCTCTCATATCACACAAGCTGAAGACATAGGCTAGGGAGTAATTAGGGCTCATGCACACATGTGCACATAAACACATTCACACAAGTGCCCTTTCTTCCTGTTTTAGAGCATCTGTCAAGGGTGTAAGAAGGGCACAATGAGGTTGTATAAGCAGCAGAGTTATGCGCTTGCCACTGCAGCTCAGGCCGCTCATTAGTTTAAAAAACATTTCTCTCATTTAACACCATTGTCATAAGGACAAGTGGTTACAACTGCAACCTTGGGCTTCTAATGAACAGGAGAACTTGTTTAACGATGCACGACAATTTAAATGCACATGTCACACACAAGGGAAGGAAGGCTACCTGAAATGACTGGAGCTTTTGCTTCAAAGGAAATGTCAGCATGATCATGTCCAGGACAAAATGTCACACCAAACACAGGCAAATGAGCAGGTCTATAGTTAAATAACTCGATGTATAAAAAAACATTAAATCTATCTTAGCATTATAACATGGTTTCTGTCACTATATTAGTTCCTGACGCTCCTTTAAACAAAAAGCATGATGAAACTAAAGCATCTAAAATAGGGTCTCCCTGTGTTCTATAGGATTTAGGTGAGGCTTGGGTTCCAGTTGTCTGGTGGTGGTTTGGGTTTAAAACTGTTTTTGTATTGTATGACACTGTATCATTAACACATCTGTGAAAAAATGTGGCAGCATTTACAATACTTAGATTCATATTTCTGGTATTGCACCAAATAAAATGTTTGACCCAGTGCCAGAACTGGAAACATCAACCCTGCAAACTAGTTGTCATTGCCACATAATCACAGCTGACATCCCAGCGATGCCACTAAACACTCCCATTATTTCTTTCACCACATACAGAGTATGTGTCCCCATAGTGTAGCAGTTTATACATTTGTTTTACAAGGTGGGGACACCAGGCCCCTCTCGCCACAGAGAGTTGCGTCAGAAAGGGCATCTGGCATAAAACCTCTGCAAAATTACCAATGCAGATTAATCCACTGTGGCAACACCTTAGGGAGAATACAAGGTCCAAAGGTACATTCCACATACAGAGGACAGAATGAGGTACAATTTAAAAATGAAAGTAAATTTTTCAAAACTTAAGACAGATTATTAAAAGTAATTTTGGGGAAAAAAATCAGGTAATAATAAAAAAATAACCTTTGGCTCTGCTCTATGACCAAGTACTTATATTGCTGCTGGAAAGCAAAGGTTTCATTTCACAAGTGCACAGTGCATATATGAACGGATGTTCACACATCACGTCTCCTCTCATCTGTTTAGAAAAACTGTTTTTTTATTTGCCATCACCAAATGTAATAAGCAGTTGTATTTTACTCAGAAAACAACCAAGCCCTGGAAGCGGCTGTTAAGCAAGGTTTAATGTTACTTTTATTTGCTGACATCAACTTTGGACAGGGGAGAGTTTAACAACTGCACTTCTCACAATTCACACTTGTTTTTACTTTTTTTCATCAGAGGGATAGCTCCACTTTATTCTTTCATTAAAGATGAAACATTAGCAATTTTCACACATGCACAGCAGTCCTGAACCTTTAGCAGATGTACTCAACAGAAGTTCATGTGAGAACAAAAAAACTGCATGCAAGGCAGATGGATCAGACTTTAGCTAGTCATTAACACTGCTGGCTGCCTAGTACAAAGTCTGTGATGTAAGATTGCGCTGATGTTTGAATAGCACATTTAATAAAGCAATGAATTTAAGCTAGTGAATGAGTGGGTGTCACATTTGCTTTCTCCTGCACCCTGTATCCAGACAAATCCCTCACCTAAACTACGTGGATTATTTCCAGTAGTGTGAACATGTCTGAAGTGGACTACAACCTATTGCGTGTTATATGTGAGACAGGGTAGCTAAGTAAAATATCCCTGTTATTTATCACATGTGTCCAAAGTTCATATGTAAAATGTCAAAATACTGAAAACTGTTTAAAACAGAGGAAGGCAGCGCCCTTGAGTAAAGTGCGAACAGTGTGCAGCTTGTGCCTCTCATCTCTGCATATAGTTCACAGTTGCCTTGAAATTCATTATAAAATTTTGCCAAAAAGCTCAAACATACAGCCATAAAAGAGATGCCCTGAATACGACATTTTAGGGTCCTGAGCTACTATAGTTTCTAAATTCATCCATTTATTTTCTGAACTGCTTATCAAATTCAGGGTTGTGGGCGGGCTGGAGCCTATCTCAGCTGACATACAGCTGTAAACAGCAAATAAGTAATATCTCAGCTGATTTTTGGCCCACTTTGCTCACAGTACACTTTACTTACCATATATTTCCCACTCACATAATAGTTCATTATTTTCAGGAAGGGCTGGGCGATATGGGAAAAATTCTTATCACGATAATATTTTTCATACTGGTCAGTATCGATAAAAGTGTAGATATAAATCAAATAATTTCTGTCAAGATTAAACTTTCCTTTTTACTCCTAAGTGAGATGTGAAGTTATAAGGTAAATTTTGGCTTGAATATCATTTATTGTCTTTCAGAAGTTGAACATAACGCATGTACTGTAAAATATTATACAACAGTATTCAAGGGGGCTAGCAGCACCTGTTTGGGTCTAGAACTGTGAAGTCTTGCTTTGTGTTCTAAAGGAAGGCACTGCTCCAGGCGTTAAAACAGATCAGTTTTATTACAGTCTTTGTGGTAACATGCTTTTTGACAGTTTGCAGTGCAGCTTTTCTGCTTCCCATTGGACTTTAAACAGGCAAAACATCTCCACACTACCTAATTCCGACCCGCTTTTTCAACCTACGTTTTCCTCATCTTTTGAGCATCTGGTTGCGTCCGTTGCTGTCGCTCAAGTTGTCTATCGTCGTCTTCTCTTTAATCTCACTCCCTCTCCCGAGATACCGGTGGGTGTGTCTGCAGAAGCTCAAACATTAAAACGTGTCTTGCTGCTGGCTGCTACACCTACTCTCAACCTAACCTGACATGGCTGTAAGTCTTTCTGCCACATGATTGGTTCAGTGCTATTCTCATTATGCCTGGCTTTTCATGTTGTCTGTCAAAACACGAACAGCATTGAGTTTTATCGGCCATGACTTAAATTTCTATTGAGAAAAGTTATATCGCAATCGATATTGTAATTGTTTTATCGTCCAGCCCTTTTTCCAGGTCTAATTCCACATATAAAAAGGTGTTTAACTGATTTATTTTTTTGGTAAAAGCAGTGGGCAAAGTCACATTCTGCAAAAAAAAAGTACATTCTGAACATGCACAGAGGCAGTTCAATAATTTACTGTCATATAACACCACCAGTATTTCTAAGCCATATAAACAGTGAGTAGAGAACTGTAACCAACAGTTACCCAGGTGGCTTACTGAGACAATATCCTGCCTTGGCTTCTCTACCTCAGTCCCTGCAGGTCTTGACCTGGTCACTGGCCAAATTTACCAACCTGAAACAGCTCAGTACACCCAACAGGGCAGCAGGCTTCTCACCTTGAAATTCACAGGTGAGGAATTAGGGGACAAAGAGGAAATGAATAGCAAACAGAAAACAGTAAGAAATAAAGGCTTCCCTGACATTTAAAAAATTTGTGGTCAAAGGCTGAACCATGGACTGAAGCAGTGTGCCTGGATAGGTAACCATTATAACCTCCCTGGCTGGTTGCCTACTGCTGATTTAATGTGTTTGTTCAGTGAATTTTTGTGCAAATGTTAGAGAAGTACTATCTCACAGGGGTCAGCTATGTTATGCATACACCCAATTAAAAATGCACAAGGAAGTAGACACTGTGATGAAATACAAGTCATTTCATCAAATATAGAGGGGTCCAACTGAGCCTTCACCTGTCGTGTGTGCGTGCTAAAATCAAAGCATTTGGAGATTACTTGCAGTGGAAGTGATGTGACACTAGGTCTGCTTAGGTCAGAGTTACACAAACTACAGGACTTCATTACTAAACTGAGAGTGCCTTGTGTAAGGCAACATTTGTAATCAATCATCTGAATAGTTAGTGATCTCAAGAAGCACTGACACACACCATTTTAAGCAAAACAGAGCTATTTTTTGAGTGATTTGGCTAAAGTATTTTTGTAGCTAAGACAATAAACGGGTTAAAGAAATAGGAAATGGCCTAAGGCAAGTGATCAAAGGGATATGGAAATTTTCATCTCAAATAGATGCAAGCAGAGGCAGTAAAAGATAGATGGGATGGATATATTTTCCAAGTAAACTATACAGAGAAGGCACTGGTGATTAAGTGTGATACTTGGTTGCCTGTGCAGTAATTTAACAAAGATTTCTACAGTAACAGTTTCAATATGGCATCATAATCTACAGTGCTTGCTAAACCCAAAATGACACTTTTCCAGATTCTGTGTTTCTGTAGTGAAACAAAACTGAGAAAAGAAGAAAAAACAGTTGATATGTGGTTTAGAATTTGATATACTTCTAATATTCTTTTAAAAGCAAATCCTTATTTACATGTAGGAAACAACACCTTAGTTGACACAATCTTAATTTCCAATGCATATAAAGGGCATTCTCCCTAGCAGCTGCATTATTCAGTATGAGCCAGGCAACATTAATCCAGACCTAAGTGGAAGATGTGACTACAGGCAAAATGATGGAGATTCACATCCACGTGAATTGAGGCAAAAACAAATCTGCATGAATTGACAATGTTCAACTTCAGCAACCATTTGTAATTATGCCAAAGTGCACCACTCTCAAAATGAGCAGATCCAGAGTGAAGAGGTTCTTGAAGAAAGGTAGGAAAAATGGAGTTCTTAACATGTTTTTAATTCGACCTGAGGGGCATCAGTATATACCTTAATTTCTTAACAGCCACATTTGCACTGTAATTGAGACCTATATTAGAAGTTTCTTGTTATTTGGGTTACACTTATATAATCACACCCTCTCCCTCTCTCACACACATACAGATACACAGTGAGGCCATTCTATGCCCATCCTCCATCTGCCCTTGCAGTATCAAGAGGGCAAGAGGACAATGCTACTTTAGTTGATCTGATTCAACCACAAGGAAGGGCACCATACTGCAGCTGCAGCAATGCTAGCTTAACACGGGGATGTAACAGCCGGGTCTCTCGAAATGGATGCAGAATCCCGACTCTACATTACAGCTGCTTGATGCCAGTTGTAATCATGTTATATCTATGATCATTTAAAGTGTGAACTTCATTTTCTAATCATGGATTTTCATATTTTTTCCATTAAACATTATTCTTGTAACACTATCCAATGGCTATCAGTAATTTTGAGCTGCATATGCGCACCTCTGTGCACAGTGGGAGGGAGGACGCAGACAAAGAGAGGCACTTTTTCCAGCATGAAGAAAAAGTAACGTGCATATACCATTGGGAGAGTACTGTATCACAGCTGACCTCGTTCACCTATCCTGTTGAATGATTTAGCCTACTCTAATTACTGAACACAAGTGGTCAAATATCAGGTGAACACAAAACAGAATTAAGTCTTGGTCGTTTATTTGCTCTCTTTTTAACTTATTTATGGGATTTTTTTCAAGCTGCTTTGATGTATGTAAAGCAGCAGGATAAAAAGCCACATTAGCGAACTTAACAGTTATAGCTTTTGTCAAAATCTTTTCTTTTCTTTAAGTTGTGAGGCTTAGGCCTGGCTGGGGGGGTAACTCAGAATCAATGGGCCACTCAGTGTCCATAACACTGTCATGTAAGGGCCCTGTCACACCATGACGATTTAACAGAGATATGCCGATGTATCCACATTCCTCTAAAACGCTGACACATGCAGAACAATGATGTTAAATGGATGTATACACAACGTACTGCTAACACATATAGGCCGTAATACTGACAAATGCTGGCGTATTGCCGGCATTTAAAACTCGAAGCCGATTTATACCACTTTTCTTAAACGCACCACATATGCAATTATACGGCAGCTGTGTGTTGGAAACGCTTTCAGTACGACAGGATCACGTCAAATACATCTACAAATGTCAATATCCGTTGGAGGTATGTTTGATATATGTTACACATATGTTACACATATGTTAAAACACGTTACTCATAGGTTATTAATACGTTTTGAATACGCTAGACACATCTCCACGTATTTCGACATAAGTAACGTGAGTCTCCGTATGCACAAATACCTGCAACATATGGTCTGTGTATGCGGGATGTATGAGCCATACGCTGGCAAATGTCGGAGATTTTGGGCATGCTCAAAATGCTCCTGTGACCTCATCGTACTACGACATATACCAGTGTACTTCAGCATGCTCTTAACTTATACAAAACTTACCTAGAACTTAATTGATGTACGCTGGCATATTTGCAGTTTTTTTCCTATGTGGGCATACGCTTGTTTAATTGTCAAGGTGTGACAGGGGCTTTAAGGGGTGTCTAGCAGCAACATGGCAACCAGAGACCATAGAACATCAATGACATTTAGCTTCACGAGCTAAAACAGCTTATTTCAGACAGTGAATGAAATGAGGAGCCATACCACATCCCAGTATAAGATGAATAAGGACTATTTAAATCAATCATGCAAAGCTACTCTAGTTCAAGTTCGAGGATAAAAATATTAAGCTGGCAATTTTCCTTTAAATAGGTTGCTCATCAAAGCAAAATAGAATAGGCCAAACATGAACCTGAGCCTCGAAACTCCATAGAGCAATTAGCTGCTATCAACAGTAATCCTAAATAGCTGCTAAGAAGCATTTGCTCTCTCTTTGATACATGTCAAGACATGTCCGCACAATGTCCTTAGTGTTCAGCCTGTGAATTGCTGCAAGTCATCAATAGCTAATGGAGAAGAAGGGTCACCGCAAGCATCATTTTTAAAATTTTAGTTACTTTGCTTGTTCAGAGAATGTTAGTTTGTTCGTAGAGAACATGTCCAAGAAATTAACTATCCCCTGATTTGAGGTCTATATCTTCAATTAGCATCGCTGTTAAGATATTGACAGGCTGCTGAAACAAAAAAGGCATGCAGTCACTTAGATTATTTAACACCATCTATTCCACCCAAGATGACTTCGGGAGCCAGTGGCAACCAAGTGACTATGACTGACCCCAAGTTAATTTGACATGGTATACTGCCAGACATTTTGTCCCAAAGTAAGAAGGTAAAGGATATGTACGGTACTAAAAGAAACATTTAATCAAATCACCAGTCCCAGCTGGGCCTATATCCACCCCTTTCCCTTCATCCCCACCTCCTTTTAAGGATTGACACAATCAATCATTGGCTAGATCAATAGAATGAATTTATCTCCATGCTGCTTCTACCTCTTTCCATTACAGCTGGTTCCTACATGTGACAGTACAATTATTTAAGCTGTCTTTACTGTATGTAGCTCTACCTATCAAAACTACATTATTGATAGGTTGGTATTTTTAAAGGGGTTGCTATCCATGGTGTGACGATCCAAAAAAACAAAGGGTTTAACACAATAAAATAGGTTGAAAGTCCAATGCATGTAAGGAGTAAAGAGAGCTAGGCTCATGGATCTACAGTACATTTGTCTTGTGCTGCTATTTGCTTCTGCCTAGAATAAAAACAATCCTGTGATGATGCATTGTTATTCATCACTTTATGTAGATTTTAGTTTTGGCGTTCTTGGCTCTCGTTGTACTCCATCACCTTCTTCATTTCTAACCTCCTTTTCCCATTTCTGCATCTTCCTATCTGTTCCTTCTGTCTGTGATGCCTCCCCCACTTCAATAACTCCTCTCCTCCTTCAACCCCTCCACCCCCCACAGCTCATACACGTGGCACACACCACTGCAGTGACAGAGCCACATTAGTCATCGCAAAGGACATTCAGCTATGGAAGTACAGAGTCCAATGACAGATTTAACATGGTAAGAGATGCATCATATAAATCCATGCCGCCCTTTACGTCTAAAAATAGTTACCGTTATAATAATAGGTTCAAATGATACACCGTTGTTTTGCAATTCAGGTGATAATCACAACCAATATAGGCTGGACACCTATGATTAGTATCCATCATGATTTTTTTTTTTGTTTTATTTTTAGGGGGGGGGTAGCACAATGTGATACAAATAATTAAAATTACTGCTAAATCCTTTGAACAAACTATCTCAGAGACAAACTGACCTGGAAGGGGAAGATGTTATCACTGCGGCCAACTCCATCATCCATCCAGGACTTGGGGTTGAAGCCGGCAGGACTGTTTCGAGGGTACTTCTGGGATGCCACATGGTTATTAGGGAAGGTCTTCTTCAGTGGTGAGATAGAGTTAATAGGAGTCATCCCCCCATTCAGCCCACGCCGATAATCTCTGCCTTGAGATCCTCCCCAGCCGCCTCCTCCACTACCATAGCCTCCTCCGGGACTCCAGGAAGTGGAGGAGCCGGGGGAGGGAGAGGGACTCTGGTAGCTTGCTGGACCCCAGGGGGACGGGGGCTTGTTCAGGCTGTTGGACAAATGCGGCAACTGGCTGAAAGCCGCATTCCTATGTGGGAAGGGCGGTGGAGGGTGGGGAGAAGCTGGGGAACGCCGATGCTGCTGGTGTTGGCTGTGGGGGTGCTGGAAATGGGGGTGAGGTGGGGGAGCCGGGTGGTGCTGGGACAAGGCCGCTGCTGGTCCGATCTGGGGGGAGAAGTTCCCACCAAACCCTGGACTGACATGGTGTGAGAAGTTCTGGAACAGCAGAGGCCCATTGTTGGCAGAGGCTGGGTTGAAAAAGCTGACGTCCTCATTGATGATTGTTGATGGCGCGGGTGGGATGGCAGCTGACCAGTTGTTGAAGCCAGTAAGTGATGACGAGGTTGTACTGGACTGGACCGGGCCTGTTCCCCCAAGACCAGATGTCTCCTGGTAATCAAAGCCTGTCAGGACAGGTGACTCAAGACGAAGCTGCTTCTCTTTTCCATTACTGCCTTCAGATGTGCCGTTCTCTGTCTTTGCTTCCTCTGACCGGGCTTTTTCCAGTTCTGAAATTATCCCACCACCACCACTTCCACCCTCCTGGTGACTCCCAGGGGACAACTGCTGCTGCTTTTCTTGCGTTTCTTGCATTTCCTGTTGCTGCTGTGCTTTGGGCTTCTCTGGGCCCCCCAGGATTTCGTCTTGCACACTGTTGTGGGTGGCAGAGGCAGGGAAGAGCCAGGGAGAGCCTCCCGTGGTGCCATTCCCTGCGGCTGTGGTGCTGTTTATGAAAGCAGCAGGGCTCTGCGACACATTTTGGTGGTGGTGAGGGGGCTGCAGATGCGGGTGGATTCGGACCGGGAATGCAGACTTGTTGCCAGTGTTGTTTTGAACTAGGACTCCGAACCCGTAATCCCCCATTTGTTTTCTCCCCCCACAAACAAGTGCTATCCCGTGATCGTTTGGTCCTATTGAGAGAAGAGCACAGAGGATGGCATGCACTGAGTTAGCAGTCAGCCACTCACACTTCCCCATAGAAAAAGGGATTTAAAAACAGAAAAGAGATGGACACAGAGACATGGGGTTTTTTTTTAAATGTTATTAATAATCTCATCCTTGCACTGAATAATCTACCTAGTTAACATTACATCTTCAGCTAATTATAACCCCGTGACGTTGCCAGATTGTCTACAGCTGAGCTGCTGGCAGCCACCAGTAAAGCCAGAAACACTGCTGTGTCGAGCGTACAGTCTCCATTTGGAGACGTTTCACCGAAGAAAACCAACTGACAGGCAATTAATTATCGTACGGTACAACGACATTAACCCAAAATGTCACGGAATGTAGGAAATATGAACAACTAACGAACACAACGTTCAGAAATAAAACCCCTCGACCTTGTTTGACAGCTGTCAGCAGCCTAAGAAGAGCCCCACTGTAAAAAAACAGTCTGATATAAGTTTATTCTGATGGAAATTAATAGTGTGGAAAAAAATGACTGTTCATCATTTCTGTCGGAGCGTCGACAGCGGAGCAGTTTTAATAGCTGTTAGCTGACCAGCTAACTTTTCCATCCGTTGCTAACGTTAGCTTGCTAGCTTACAACCGCTAGCCCGAAAGCTAGCTGGCTGGACAGGTTGAACACAGGCGAATTAAATATGTTCTCACCTTCTGATCACCACCTTCGACCTCGGCGTTGTCCTTTTCGATAGCTTTCCCTCAGGCTGAGAGCGACACGGTGTCCTTGAAACAATGAGTGCGGCAGGCAGAGCTTTTCAGAGGCGATTTAATAGCTGACTCGTACAGTGCAGTCGGTCAGCTTTTTTTTTTTTTCCTCCCTTCTCCTGACGTGTCCTGCCTGTTCAATGACACAGCTCTCTATCTGCTGCCTTTAATCTGGACCCGATCACCCAACAGCGTTCTTACAACGCGGCAGTGTATCACTTATACTCTTTCGTAAAGCCTTATTCGATCGGTTTCATTTCTGTGTGTTTTCTCACTAACTGTCTCTCCTACAGAGCCAGCCGATCCCTGTGTGCTTCTTGGCTGCCCCTCTCTCCTGGAACCGACCGCGGCCGAATGACAGCGAGAGATCAGCCGAGACACACTTCCGCCTCTGGCACCACCCCCTCCACCGTGACCACGCCCTCACAGGGCCACACCTCGATGCGCGATTGGCTGGACCACCGGCAACCTCGCCCAATTTCTTCATCATTTAACAGCCATGCACCAATAACATAACCACGCACTGCCCACTGAGGTCTGAGAGATTAAAAAAAAAAAAAACTCCTCCCACCACGGTCCTGTCCTTTCACGATGCAGCCGGTATCAGGTCGTGAGAAAAATGAGAAACCCAACCCCCCCGCCCACTCCTCATCTGAAGGAAGGCCTCAGAAGAAAAAGAGCATCCAAGCTTTTTGATCTCATGTTTGTTTGTTGTGTGGAACAAGGAGACATGGTATCATCGTGGTAGATGTTTCTGTTGTTTTCATTGTTACTACTCAAGGGCGGCTGTGGCCCAGGAAGCAGAGTGGGTCGTCCTCTAGCCGAAAGGTTGGTAGTTTGATCCCCAGCTGCTTCAGTCTATATGCTGAAGTGTCCTTTAGCAAGACACTGAACTGCAAGTTGCTCCCGATTCATCCACCGGAGTGTGAACGTGTACACGATGGCTGAATGTGTGTAACACATAGAATAAAGTGTTGTGTGAATGAGGCTTGTAGCAAAAAGTGCTTAGAGTAGAAAAGCATTATGTAAGTACCAGGACATTTACCCTTTCCAACTGTAAGTCTTATCTTCTCCACCTCAAGATTATTAAGAAAGAAAGAAAGCAATCCTTTAATCGTCCCACAGTGGGGAAATTTCAAGTTCTTTTCACTCTGTTGATGTATTCTACATGCCTTCAAAGTATACGCACACATGCACAAGCAGTAAACATGCATTATGAAGAGGTGACAGAGTGAGAGAAGGCAGCTCGTGAAAGGCGCGAGTGGAGCAATGTAGGGGGTTCAGTGCCTTGCCCAAGGGCCCCTCGGCAGTGCTCAGGGGTGAACCAACACCTTATAATATTATAATAAACCAAAACTAAGTAAGGAAAAGCATTTTAGTTAATGAAAATAAAAAACTAACTAAAACAATACTGTCTGCACATAAAATTAACTAAAATAAAATTTAAAAAAAAATCTGCAGTTTTAGTCTGTGTCAGTTTGGTTAAATTTGGTAAGACTTCTGTTTATTGAGACCCAGGATGTGGACATGACTGACAGTCATCCGCCGTCTCAAAGTGTTATGTAATTTCTACTCTGAACCTCTTAAACCTGTGATAAATGCCATCCATATTATCATAATTAAGAAAGCTGACACTGAAACTAATACAGTCGAAACTAAAACGAAACATTTTCTAACAATCAAAACTAACTGAATCTAAACTGAACTGAAAACAAAAACTCAAAATGAAATAAAATTTTTTTTAAAAAATTGGAAAATACAAAACTACAATAACTGCGCTCCACATTGATCACTGCACCATGCAGTTTCTTCATTATAGGTTGTTAAAGATTATTTGTCCTACATTTCTTTTTATGTTGTATACCAAAGGTTGTATTTCCTCTATTTGTGTCTCACAAGCAAAAGGCAGTTACATCTGGACTCTAGTATATAAAGGCTTTACATTGTGCAAAGAAATGCCTGTCCATTTATCCATTTACCATCCATCCATGCATCCATCCATCCATCCATCCATCTATTCATTTTCTTCTAGTTGGGTTGCAGGTGGCTCTAGCCTATCCTAGCTCTCTCGTGGTACACCCTAAACAGGTTACCAGTCAATCACAGGACTAACACAGAGAGTCAGACAACCATTCACGCTCACATTCCCAAATCGCTCATTAACCTAATGAGCATGTCTTTGGACTGTGGGAGGAAGTCAGAGGCACACAAAATAAATGATAGCAAGAGATGAACGAGACACATTTTTACTTCTGGCACCACCCTTTCCACCATGACCACTCCCCTATAGGGCCACACCTTGATGCACAATTGGCTGGATGACCTGTAACTTTGCCCAATTTCTTCATCTTTAAACAACCATGGAAGCTGGAATCACGGGGAGAATGTGTAAACTCCACGCAGAAAGGCCTCAAACACAGAGCCTTCTTGCTGCAAGGCGAATCAATCCAATCCAGTCAATCCAAAAAGCAACTCTCACACAATCATACATTTGAATGAGTAGTGACAACCAAGAGAAAATGAGTTAGCTTCGCTGAAAGCTGTGTTTCTCAAGTTGTGAGGGGTGGAGACAGTGTAGGTGGGGCAAGCACAACCAGGTGAAAAATATGAAGCAAAACTACGGAAAACAAATTAGATTTTTTTTAAGGGCAAGAAACAAACACAAGTGTTCTGATGTTATTGCTCTATTGCGGATATGAAAAATTCAACATGGATCCTTTTATTGTTAGTGACTGAAAGGGTTTTGTGGTGTGGGGCATGCATTTTGGGAGGGTTGAAGAGTGGGAACTTTCTTAGGTTTCTGAAGTGGGGCATGCCAAAAATAATAAAGTTTAAAACCCACTGGTTTAAATACACAAAACAGAAGTGAACATCTAGCCTGGTTCTTTCCAGATGCCCACCAACATCTGTGAAGCTCACAAAAGATATATATATATATATATATGTTTATATATGTTTATATATGTTTATATTTTAATTTTTTATACAGCTGGAGCGTATTTTTATCACAGCAACCTTTTGAGTCTTGTTATTGTACGGGTTAACAAACCAAAAAGTTGGAGCATTCTTCAGAGATGCTGATAAGCATCATTTTTTTTCTACCTATGTACAAAGCCAGGTCAGCCTTTTTCCATGTTTTAAGACTATACTAAGCTTGGATAAGCCCTCTCATATGGATAGAAATTAGAGAAAAAGTAAACATTTTTTATCTAAAACTCAGTAAGAAAACAAATAAGCATATATTCATTTAAGAAAAGATTTTCTCTTTCAGTTGGAAAGCTATCCTAAGCCACTGTCTGTGTGCACAGTATTATCTGACGTCTAAAAGTTTAGCTTGATTTATCTATCACAGTGTAGCCCATTTAAGAGATATGTCTTTGTCTGCCTCACTCTGCCAGATGACTGACCATCCAGCCACCTTCTTCCTTCATCACCCTCCCACACATTACCCAACTCTCCTTTTATCTTCCTCCCCATCCTCCTGTGTCCTTCTCTCTTGTATGGTCATTATCACAGAGAGGTCATCAAACAGCTTTGACTCTGTCAGTCTCACTGACCCTCAACTGGCAGCATTACACGCAAGCCACAAATGGCAATCTAATAAATCTGTCACTTCAAGTCCAGCTGGGAGAGAGTGATAAATGAGGGAATCCGTAGTGTTCTGCATTATTTAATATGTACAGAAAAGATGACCAGGCAATGGAGCAGCTATTGACAGGGTCAGGGAGTGACCAGATGAAAGTAATCAGATTAAGAGAATAGATTGCAGATGTCTGATAATAATACCATTCACATTTAGCTTGCAGTTGGTGTGAACTGTGTAAATGCCTGTACATGTGTAGATTTTGGAAGTAAATGGTCTCTTGGCAGTTACAGTTGGATGACAAATAACATGATATAACCATAAAGAATTCCATCCAGCCACCCCTCAGTCCATTTTCGGTCGCTTTTCCAGGTCCAGGTCCGGGTCTCAAGGGGCAGTAGACTAAGCAGAGATGTCCAGGCCTCCCTCTCGCTAGCAGCTCTTCTTTGGGGAGCCAGCTGAGAGATGTAATCTCTCTGGTGTGTCCTGGGTCTACCCCAAGGCCTTCTCCAAATGCAAAGATGCATGAAATACCTTACCTAGGAGGCAACAATCTCAGCTGGCTCCTTTCAGTAAGGAATACTCTAGAAACTGGTTCACAGCAGCTCCAGTCTAACACTTGTATTATGAATTTCTGTCATCATTTCCATTTCCTTCAACTCATTTAAAAAGTGTTTATTTCTGCAAACAAAACTTTTTAAATGAAATCTTCTTCACACACTGGAGGGTGGGAATCAAAAGGAGTAGAGTAGCACAAGGAATTCAGTTTATTTTAATAGATGGATTAACCTAAAGCTCTGTCACTTCCAGATAACATAGTCATGAAAACAATGTGCAAATATTATTTTTTTCATGTTCTGCATTAGAAATATTATTCATATTCAATTTAGGTTGCAACATTAAATTCTCTTTTTATATTCTCTTAACTATAATTAGTCCTTTGATTGTCTAAACATAATAAAATAATCATTTACCCCTACTGTTTTTTTTAATTAGATTAACTGGTCCCAGCACCTCCAGCCTAACTCTTGAATCTAACGTCATTTCTGTTTCCTTTTCCTTATTTTTAAATCTCCATTCTGTTCTGCAAACAAAACTGTTCAAGTGAAACCTTCTTTGTACACTGGAAGGTGAGAATCAGCAGGAGTAATGTTTAAAAGTCCTACATGTGATCCAGCTTTATGGGACTTCTAGTGTGTAGGACACAGTATTCCTTTCACCGTGGGGTTGATGATTAGGCAGAGTGCTTGATGCTGTAAATGGATTTCTAGGACAGAATAACCGGTCCTACTGGCCTCACTCAGGAGACAACACCCTCTCCTCCCACTGTCCCTTTCTCTGTCTTTCACTCTGTCTTACACACACAAGCACAGTTTTTTATTCCAATTCTGTATGCCCAGAACACCCAAAAGCAGCACAAAGCAGAAGGAGAAAAAAAATTATATATCAATGAAACTACTTATAGACTCTACTGTAAATGTACACTTTCAGCTTAAAATGCTACTGTGTTCAAAGCTAGTGAGCTGTGTAATTTATCTATCTACTGTATGAACTTCCTAATAGCTGGTTTTTATCAAATGTTCACTTTCTGGCTATGGTTGTCTGTGTGCTCTGCCATATTCAAGACTGGATAGGTACAATGAATAAAACATTAAATCCATTAAAAAATTAATCACCTCTACCTAAGGCATAATTATGGTGCAATCCCTCCCAGAGTGCGCGTGTGTGCATTTGCCAGTGCAAGTGTACATTTATAAGTGTGCGCAGAGGTCCCTAAGAACAAATGTGCAGAAGTTCACAATTATTGAAGATTTATTGCTTAAAATCACCAGCTATTTTAATGGTAGAGAATTCTGCAGTTAAATACAACAGTCCACAATGAGCCATTATAAAAATAGCTTTCTAAGCTGACACTTTGACATAACATAATTTTGAACTGACAGCAACTGAATTTGCTTGAATTATGCAGATGTTTACATGTATAGTGTTGACCAGTGTAACAAAGCTTCATGTTGCGGTGTTGTAGAGTTGTGTTTGTGTCTATAAAATATTCAGAGATAGTGCACGTGACTAAGAAAACAATGTGGATGCACTCCTGGGTAGTTTTGGGACGTAAAGGACCTCTGGGTATGGGCTGGGAAGTTCATACTTTTTTATCTGCAGGTGACATTCACAATCACCAACAACCTCATTTTAAATGTGAGGAAAAAAAACAACTCGCTCTACTTTTTATTTAGTAGAAAAGCTCATCTTCTCAGTGTTTTTCCTTTTGCCTGTCAGCTTCAGACGCTTCACATCCTTCAACCGTCCAGTGTATTTTTCCCTGTTGTGCTCTCCCTGGGGACCCTATACTAATTAAGCCAAAGAGGTCTTTCTGGGTAGCAGGATGGGATGACTGTTGTGTATGTGTAAGTGTGAATGTGTGTGTGTGTGTGTGTGTGTGTGTGTGTGTGT
>VUQH01009768.1:4981-38036 GCA_015106775.1 Etroplus canarensis
CATTGCAGGTTTAAAAAAAAAAAAAAAAAAAAGTTGAGTTGTTCTGTGTGATAGTCAGTTTTCAAAACAGGATCATCTTTCTTATTTTTTCTGAAGACATATAGTAAAATATTTTCAAATCAGCAGTCTAATATTTTTATTAAATGTTATTACTCTACTATTACGTTATTTTTAAGCTGTAAAGTGCTAATATAAAAGGTAACATTTCTGCCTGTCACTTTAAACACACAAGTGAAAAGCAGAAGTAATCTGCCAGTATATGTATTTTTCTTTTTAAACGCACCAGTTTTGACATGACTGTCCCTTTTTTGGGCTCACTGTTGTGTCTGAAGAATGAGGGGGTGAGCTGCTGGTTATGTCATTGGGCTTACTGAGTGGGAACCTCCCATCACAGATGTCAAGTTGAATTAGACCCATGACACCCCAGAGGGCTCAACAGTGACCATGTTCCACCCCCGTTACACCTGCTCTGAGCATTGACTGTACACTGGCCTGTCTGCTTATTTAGGAACAAACATGATTAAAAAACTTGCTTATTCCCCCTTTTACTATTGATATCAAGAGTGTGCCAGTATTTTACTATATAGAACTAAGCTAAAATGCTTTTAAACATGTAAGATGATTAAAGAGCTGTTAGTGTTTTTTGACAGCTTACCTAACACTGATATTTTATTCTATCTCTTCTTTTTAACATGAGATATCCATACTTTACACACAAGCTGTTGTCTTTTCTGTTCTGCCAGTGCCATGAGTTGCTCTTTTCCACAGCCTCTGAAACTGCCTCTGCAGCCTGCCATAATCCCTGATCATGAATCCCTAACTCCCTGAGTAAACTGGTACTAGATGTGGCTGCAGATCCATGGTAACGAAATTCCACGGGGCATACCCTGGCTTTCCAGTGTTGCTGCTGAATCTCATCTGTTATCTCAGTAAACCTAAGCCTCTTCCGCTTGTATGCCTCATCTACTGCATCTTCGTATGGTGAAGTGAGTTCTGCCATGTGAGAAAATAGCCCATAGACTGCTGAACCAGAGTACTAAGAGAAGTCCTAGAACATGGCTGAAATTATAAGGCACTACAAATGTGATGTTTTTTTTCTTCCAAGTGCATCCTGTCTATGAATATATTATTTTGCTTCAACACAATATGTATATCCTCAGTAGCTATACACTTACAATAGTAGACTAATGCCATATTCACTCAACTATAGCATACGCCAAGTGTAGCATCTTTCAGAACAAACATTAGATATTTTCACTCAGCAAAGGTTTTCTTGTAAGAACAAGACAAAGTGACTGCTGTAATGGCAGTAACCCTTTTTGTCAACCACATAGTACGATAATGGTTACAGATATACATTACACTCAAAGGAACAAGAAGAACATGGAGATAAGGAATACTAGTGTGTTCCTGTTTGGGCTTACACAAAATATTGCTAAAGAAGCTGGGGTGGGAGTGAATAAGCATTCATGACTATGCTTAAAAAGGGGGCCAGTCCTCCAGTTCACCCTCAATTGGGTCTGTTTTGCCCTTGTTTATTAAATATATAGCAGAGCAGGCCTGGTACCATGATACATATCAGATATGGGCTTGTGACAAAGATGTCAGATCTTCTTTTTGCTGATCAAATATTTTTTCAGTCAGATTCAGTCTTTTCTTCAGTATTAATTCCATGATATATAATCTTTTCCTGCAGGTTTTCGTGGAAAGAATTGTGAAGTTGACATGGATGCTTGTGCTCTGTCCAAAAATACATGTCCACCAAAGACTGAGTGTTTGGATCTCCCTGATGGCCTTGAATACACCTGCAGCTTACCCTGTCCTCAGCACCTTCAAGTAAGTAAAAATATCTTTGTGTGCTGTTTGCCCTCATGTGTTGGCTGCATTCAGATGTTACTATACCTGTTTATTGGTCTGCCAGAGCTCTCTTTTTTTTCTATTTAAGAAATTTCAGCATCTGGGAATCATAACCATCAAATCAATAGGGGTTTATTTATGTAATATTGTTCACTATTTTATTTAGAGTTTCTACCATCTCTTTTGTCAATCAGACCTTACATAGAATTCATCAAATCAGTCACAAGTATCAAATATTAATTAAAAACAAGAATTCAGTATCTTTTTTTACAAAATGTTGGATAATCTTTTATCATACACAGGGATAAAAATAAGCACCCAAATAAGTGCCACAAGGAGATTAACACCAATCAGTAATCCATAAAAGAGGAGTCAGCCAGTGTTAAAGGTGTACAATGCATTAGTTCTTCAACAAGGGAGCTAATTTGATTGCTTGCCACGTGAAACATAAAAAACTGACTAGATACGTATGTTTGGTGAGTAGCCATACTGCAAATAGACATGCTGTACATACATATGTAAATCAATGTAGTTGTTTGTTGTTTTTAGCTTTTCATATATATATAATATACACACACGCACACGTGCGCACGCACGCACACACACTCTGAGGAGGAAATAAATAGAATTGCCTGTGAGGATTTTTGGATTCTCTTTGGTATGGACAACATGAGTACATTTGCTTGGATGTGTATGATTGTGTATGTGTATTTTTATGAACGTACCAGGTTCTTTATGTACGTTTAACCGACTGGCTGTATTTTTTTAAAAAAAAAGAAAAAGGATTTAAACCTGAACCGAGAAAATACTTCAGATGACAGATGGAGATGATCACTCACTGTGGAGCAATGTTTGTGTTGGCCCCTGTACAGAAATGCCACGATGTCTGCATTATAGGCCATCACAACAAGCAAGCTCTTCCTTTGCCCCTTTTTTCCCTGGTGGTGTATACACATCCACCTGCTAGCAGGTGCATCGTTTTTTCTTACAAAGAGTTCTTGGGAGGTTTAGCCCTGAATGACCATTGATCTTGTCTTGTAAGACATAATTTAGATGGTACATGGAATACAGAGTGACCCCAGTATAAAGGGTGCATCAGTATTCATGACTGTGTCATGTGGCTATAATAAAACTCATTTTCAGGGATCCAGAAGCTAGAAATGATTAAGGATTTCATTGTAAAACGATGGTTACATTTTTGACCTGAATAAGCTCAGTCCAATTTTAAATATTATTGTACAAAATGAAAGAGTTTCATTTTTGCACATGAAACAGCATCTCTGGTTTTATGACATATGTATCTTCAATCAATAGCCGTGTGCCAACGGAGGACGCTGTGTGTTAAATAACAGGAATATCTACACATGCATCTGTACTCCTGGTTGGTCTGGTCAGGACTGCCGTATAAATGTCAACGACTGTATTCAACATTGGTGTCAAAATGGAGGCACTTGTGTGGATGAGATTGATGGTTACAGGTGAGTGTTCAAATCGAGATGGACTTGGGGCCATTCTGGCACCAGAATGTCAATGATTGTAAAAGCTGCCTCATTTACTGTTCTCTTCCTTTAGACTTAAAAGAATTCTTCTTACTCTACACAGTATTAAGAGATTCTCTTTGATCTGTTGCTAGCTGCCTTTGTCCTAGAGGATACACAGGCATCCACTGTGAAGAGGACATTGATTACTGTGTTGACCATCACTGCTCTGAACATGGTGTTTGCCTAGACCAGCAGTATAACTTCACTTGCCGTTGCATGCTTGGATTTGAAGGACTGCTCTGCGAACTGGAAACAAATGAGTGTAACAGCTTCCCTTGCTCAAGTGGTGCCACCTGTGTGGACCTAATCAGTGATTATCGGTGCCACTGTCCCCCAGGGTTTGAGGGTATGAGACCATCTGATGCAAATGCAATCCTATTTACAGTCATTAGTACTACTCACCACAGGAACATGAGTTTTTGAAGCAGCTTTTAGTGTTCAAAAGTTAAGGTAGCAAAACTGAAATGTGCAGCATTTAAAAGTAAAGGTCATCATATTTTATAATGAGTAAAGCAATTATGTTGAAATTTCATGTCTCTTTGGAACTCACAGAGTGAGTTTCAGTGGACAGCTACCAAATTCAAGTTCAACACTTGGAATGCACTCCAGATCTTTATGCCTCTACTGCTTGGCATTATGTATTCCACCCATTCATTACAAATATAGGCACTGACTTGTTTGCTGGATCTTTACCAAATTTTCCCAAAGGTCAAAGCCACACAGGGTCAGATTTAAGACTGAGGCATACTGGTCAAGTTCAAGGCATTTCATTTATCTGCTTAGTTTGCTACAGAAAAAAAAGGAAAGTGGCCTCACTTGGCATTGAGATTCATTTGTCCCATTACTTTGAGCCTCTGAAAATGGGAGCGTGTATAAACATTGCTGTACTTTCTAAAAGAAAGTGAAAGCATGAGCATGAATAGAAACCTTCTGTATTTCTAATATTTGGGAAATTATGGTGTCATGGTGTGCAGTGGTGGACTAGTGCAGACAGACACAGGAATAATGGTTGAGATGATTTGATGAAGCCAAAAGGGGTTTTTGGAGTTTTCAATGAATGGTGAATAAGTTCATAAGGCAGAAGGCAGAGTGGGCGAGATGAGGTAGTTCTTCCAAGCAGAGGGTTCTGAGGGCTAGAAAAATGTGAAAGTCCAGGTCTCCAAAACCACAATCCAGAGTCCAAAGTTACAGGGTGTGAGTGGTCAGTTAGGGTTCTCAGGGGAGTTTGGACAAGCACTAGAGAGAGCAGTAGAGAGCAAAAGTAAGGTAACTTGTAGAGACAAAATGACAAGAGCAGTGAACGTTGCAAACATGCTACACTGCTACACTGATTGTAGCTGACATTCCAGAGAAACATGGAGAGGATCACTCGGCCTAACTGCAGCAGGGGATGAGTACAAAAAACGGGTATGTGAACCAAACTCCACCTTAGCCACGCCCCCTCCTGACTAACTAAGTAAAATGGTCAATTGCCCACACCCATGCCTGATAGAGGAGAGACAGAGAGCAAGAGAGAGAGAGAGACGGGGCCATGACAGTTGTGTATAACAATATGAATGGGAGTTTCATTATTGCATTTAACTATCCAAAAATTATATGTAAAGATATACTTAAAACTGGTTAGTTTTTAAATATTTTAAATAGTTTGGCTATTACGTAGACCCTTGCCATTAACCACTAGTATGGCATGACCAATCTGAGGCACAAGTGATATAAATGTGTAAAATGGACAGTGGTGAAGTAATGTAAAAGCAGGTAAGACAGTGGTGCCTCGTGTAGAAGGTGTGAGAATTATAGTCAGGAATACTTTAATTTTGTGAGTAAATTACAGTACATGATTAGTTCTTGCCAGTGTATGTGGTCATGATGGTGAAAGTACAATTACATTTGGTATAGACAGCCATGCAGATAGACGGGCAGTGCCTGAGGATGTTGGACTGGTAGTTTTCTGAGCTCTCTGGCTCATGGAGAACTAAGAGGTCTGAAATACTGCCAGAGGCCAGACCTGTTGGAGCTTTAAATTTGTCAGTAAAAATCTTTAATCAATTCCGTTCCTAACTCTTGCCCTGAGGATACTAAAACTGGGGTTGCAGCATTTATTCATACACACAAGCTGCAACATGCTGAGCACATAATCATTCAATCACATTTTGAGCTGCTAGAATCAGAAGTAATCAGCTGCCTCATGAAATAAAACCACGTCTCCAGTAAACCAGGTGCTAGTTTATTGATGTGATTTGAGGACAATAAGCAGAAATTTGTACTACGTATGTTCTGAATTGTTGTTCTGGTTACAAGTATGAGTCACATATTGAATTTCACTGAAATAATTATTGAACTGCCAAAGTGACAGAAACATCTGTGGTAAATATTTGAAATGTGTTTTTCCCTCTAATATTAAACAGATTTTTCCTCTTATCCTGCAGGAAGGACATGCTCTGAGAATGTAAATGATTGTTGGTCACAGCCTTGTCTAAATGGAGGCTCATGCAGGGATCTGATAAATGACTACATTTGTCACTGTCCTATTGGTAGGTACCATCTACTTGTGTATAATTAAGCATATTTACAAAATATTAATATATTTCAATTACAGTTACATACATTCAGCATATTTGTTTATTTTTCACTTTTCATTTAAAGCACAGATACAAAAGAAGCTTTTATAATTTACAAAAGTCTTTGGAAATTTTAAATGCATTTTTTTAAAAGTTTCTATATGTTAGTAATAAACTGTTTTTATAGAATAGGGTTAGAAAAAATAACCATAGGTTTTCACAATTTACTGTTTAGAATCAAGGTTAAAATTGATTGTCAGTAAACTTGTAAAAAGATACAGCTCTTTCTATCTTGGTAAACACTAATATTATAGAAAGACTCCATAACAGGTTTACAGTGGAAAGAAGTGTATCATGAATTTGCCAGGGAGTGAGGGGAGAGGACCCAAATGCAGTACTCCAGTACACAGAATGAGAAAACAAAAGGCAGGCTTCAATGGTCCTTCAGAATAAATTATGCCCATAAGGTACAAACCAGGCAAAGAAACACAAGGAACAGACACCCACTCTCAGGACATGTAGACTGACACAATACAGAGCAGAGGGAGGCAGGGGTATAAATGCATACAGATTAATGAGTAACAAGCAACAGGAGGGAGAGGAGCACAGGTGGCAACAATCAATGGCAGGAAGTAAAACTGAACATAATGCACAAGACAAGACAGTAAAGCAGGAAGTGAGACATACTGAGAGTGTAAACATCAGCTTTACAGTGGGACATAAACACAGGATGATGAAACAGAAAATTAATACTAAACACTGGGAAGAGCTAGAACAGAAATTCAAAAGACTAAACACAAGAAACACTGACTCTTAAGGTGAAACAGTAAGGTACAACAACTTACACACACTGAACACAGGGAAACATGAGGACAATAAAAAGCAAATTCAGATAAACTCGGTAGGCAGTAAACTAGAACTCCAATGCAATATACAGAACCAGAGAATGAGAGAGAACATAATATCGTTAGAACAAAGGCTCAGAATAACTGAAGAGTCACAATAGATGATACTAAGGCTCAAACCATAAACAGAGAATACAAAAAACCCAGGATGAGAACTAAGAAACTCAAGACCATACAAAACTAGAACACAAAAACCCAGGACCATGACAAAGTGTTAGATTCCTGTGTGCAATGATAATAAAATGCTGATTCACTATTTGATTGCACATGCAGAAAGTCACAGCCAGGCCACTTGGCATTACAAGTCCAATGTCACATTGAATTACAAACAAACACAATCCACAAAACAGGATTTACAGACAAATATTTGAAAAATAAAACCCACAAAACATAGGTGTTGACAGGACATGAAAATACACTCTGGCCTAAGACAGTTGGTTGGTTTTTCAAACTCATTTAGTTAATGTATATAATGCTGAAGAGCTCTAGAGAACTGTTAGAGGTTTTGTATAATTTATGTATTACTTACATTTTTTTAAGTTGGATATATTGGAAAAATAAGGTTTTCTTTTTGTTGTTCTTCATGGAGTTTTAATTCTAGGTTCTCTACAAGTAAATATCTCACTGCACAATAAATCAACACAAATATAGCTGAAGTCATTGAAACTAACTTGAAACTTGTGGTGGATAGCATCTGCTACATTATGTGTTTTATGACATTATGGACACAGAAAATGCATCATTGTAAATAATGCTGCTTTTACTATTTTCTGCCTTTTGCTCAAATTAGATTTTAACAAAAGCAGAACACCAATGTGTGAGTAAATGTTCCATTACAGTTATAATTTCACTGACAGATTTACAAGCACATCCTTTTGATTACTTTACCCTTTCAGAAATGTAATTAGGTACATGCTTCTCCCTACAAAAAAAGACCGCACACAAATAATCAAACAAGATAACCATCTTCAATCTGAGTTCAGGCCCATTCCTGCATGGTCTTGTTTTCTTTGTGTGTTTGTGCTGCATTATTTTATTTTAAAATCCCAACTATATGTGAAACACAGCAGAAACAGAGTAAAAAGGTCTAAGGGATTGTTCAACCAAGATTGCCCAGTCTTCTGTGTTTTATTGACAGAAAAGCACATGTTTGATCTGCAGCTGGATTTGTGGCATAACTGACTGACAGATGGTTTTCATCATTGGTCACAGCCATCTTTTCTTGAGATGCCTAAATTCTGTCACGATTGTGTCAGATTTATGTACAAAGATAGTACATTTACATTAATAATGTTACTTTTGTGTGTCTTAACCTGACAAATATGAGCCTGACTTACAGTATGCTGTCATCCATTTTTTTTTTTAAACACCAACTTCACATCTTCAGCAAAAATTATATTTCAGTCAAAACTTCAAGAAGTAGTACCAGAATAATATTAGCGTATGATTGAATTTTTTGGTCTGTTTTAACCAAACAATTTATGCACCAGATTTTTGCAAACACAACATTTAGAATGATCAGTGAAGAATTTTGTAAAATGGGTTGAGGTGCAATAGACCTACCCTGATTTTTTTTTTTCTCTCAAAATCACAGAAAATTTGTTAGTTTTGTGATGGTAATACATAAAGAAGCATGTGGTTGCATTAGTGCAATTTTGTCCAAACCAAAACCTAAACCTTTCATAGCATGTTACCTGACTTTATCAAATGTCTTTGAATACTGTCTAATTTGTAGCGTACCGTGTTAACTAACATGCAGATTATTAATGAAGGCCAAAAAGGGAACCAGTTTGGTGGAGGTAATAAACCACTCTAGGTAAATCCATGTTTCATAGATTAGAATGTGAATTTATTGTATATTCATAGTATGCATTGTGGGTGTGAGTCTTTTAATCAAGTGAAAAACACTTTCTACCTTTTTCATCTATGGACTCAGCCACTGGTAGGTGTCGGATAGGATAGGGAGTCCCATCTGGAGATGGTGACACTGTAAATGTGACATTCCTTCATGCAACATTAACCTCAGAATGAACTGCATGCACAATTGGTTATTAAACACTTCTGAAACACTCTGTTGGAGGCAATAGCTGTCCATTAACTAGTCAAGGCAATACATAATTTGATGGAAAAAGGGTAGTTGGAAGGTCATCAGATATCTAGATAGATGCACTGGTGGAAAGTAAGCTGGTCTGAATTCAGGTTACAGTGTAAAGAAGGTCAAATCCACTTGAATTAAATATATCGAACGATCCAACAGAACTGATGGCAACTTCACACAGATAATTGTGATGAAGAGATGACTATAGTATACTCCTCCTTGGTGCATGAGTTGGTGCATTTAGCTGTTAGAATCACAAATAAGTTTGTGACTTCCCAAAGTCCTGTTGTGTAAGTGGTGCAATTTAAAGAAAAAAGAAAAGTATCAGTCTTCATATTACTTGTTTAGCCCATATTAAATGGTGATGCGTTTTAAGAGTCTTCCTAGTTGTCTTTATCTATTTTTGGTAATGTGTAATGAGTATCAGTCACACAAGCTATCTGTGCTTTATTTGCAACAATAGATATTGACATGGGTATCTATCAGTGGCATGCAGATGTGGATTTCGAGGGGTAGATAATGTGATATAGATCAGTCTGGTATGGTAGGTCTCTGTCAGTAATTCAATCAATTAACATACTGCATAGCAGGTAGATTGCAAGGAGAAAAATCAATACCTCCATTAATCTGCTAAATAAAAGGTGTTTTTATCTAATAAAACATACAGCCATAAAGATGTGTTGCATACTGTGTGTTTATGTATTCATTCCTTGTGGCTTGATTCTCAAGATTTTGCTTAATCTTAGTTTTGTGTTGTATTTAGGGTTCAAAGGGAAAGATTGCTCTGTGGATATTGACCTGTGCTCATTTGGAATATGCAGTCAACATACATTAATATGCACAGAGACCACGGATGGACAGAATTTCTCCTGCACATGTAAAAGAGGTGAGGCTTTTAACAGGTGGATAGTAAGCACATTGAGAACTGGTGCATTTTGCCTACTTCCTGGCTCACAGGATGTCTCCACCAACTTCAGTAGTAGAAGAGGTTTAATGATATGCCGTAAATGCAGCTTCATAAATGTTAGTTAACTGTGAAATTATATTATTATGTTAGATCAAGACTGCACACACCTTCTCATGTTTTACTTTACTTAGTGAGTCATTTTACTAGACCATATATAAAATTTGCCCTACAGTAATGCATTATATTTTTAAAGTTCCAAACAGTCTGTTAATATTTGCGGATTTACACACACTGTCATAAGTCCTTCAAAGGAACATAATTTTGTTTGTGTGTCAGTCATATCTTTTTGATTCCCTTCCATGTGGATGACAGTGTTATCACAGCATGTTGCTGCCAAAAGTGACAGGGATAAGACAAGAGTAAGTGGAAGGGGCTTGATCTCTAAGATACTCTGAAGCTTGCCAGGGTTATCCAGGCTTCAGAGACTTGCAAGTGAGGAGTGTCAGTGTGAGTATAGTACTGTGTGTATATACACAGGAGATCATGCAGCTTTTTCCTGGATGCAGTTAGGGGACTTGGAATAATAAACATTTGCTAGGCATACTGATCATAATTCAGCTGACACTAGTCCACAACAGCTCTACTATCTCTGCAAATGAATAGCTGTTACATAAAAGTTCATGTAACCTAATCAATAACCGCAACTTCATTACTCCTGTTGCATTTATCCACAGCTGATGTCAAAGTGAAGGATTGTGAGTGATTTCTTATGTAAATGCAAGCAACCTGCTGCTAACTGCTCTCCCTACAACACTTCTCAAGGGCAAACTGTTAGATGCTGTTTTGTGTAGATATTTCTGGTCGGTGGTCTTTGCATCCATATAATCTCATGCTTGCCAGCCTAAGGTGTTGTAAAACATGTTACTCATACCCCAACTCACTATACTAACTATCCCACACTGCCAAATTTTGACATGGTATTTAGTGCATACACTAAATTACATCCATCCACAGTCTGAGAATGAACTCAGACGGGTAGATTTTGCATGCAGAATTTTGCATGATTTGTCTGTAAATAAAATATGAAAATATGAATGTCTTTTTTTGCAGCAGTGGTTTTATTTTAAGGGAACAATTTTGCAGTGAAAGACTAGTTTTGTATCATTTGTATCAAGCTTCTTGGCATAAGACACTTTTAGTCATCCAGCAGTTTTATAAAAATCAGCAGCTGTTTTTTTGTATAATTACCAAATTCCTAATTGTGAAGGACACCTTCAAACCTTTATGCTTGGGTAACTATATGAAACAATTTGTACACTGAAACAACTACCCTATGATAGATAAGTGTGACGTTAACCCACGCAGTTTGTGTAGCACCAGAACTAATGTGCTTAAAACATTGGCATGTTTCCTCTCTTAAATGGCCTACGTGTGAGTGTGTGTGTGTGTGTGTGTGTGTGTGAGCTTACACGTGTGCACTGATGCATGTTATTTGTTTTATGTGGTTCTCTTTGTGTATTGATTGACTTTGATCTTAAAAATCACTGGATTTGGCTTGTTTAATGTAATAAATCAGAAGGGCAACGACTGCCTCTTATTAAACATGATTAAATGATCCAGTGAGCTGAGTCTGCATGTGCCCAGCAAGCTCTTTGAATCAATACAAGCTTTGAAAACCAGCTTTTGTTTGTGAAAACAAAGTCATGCTGATCCTAATTGACTGAGAAATGAAACCAGGCGAAACAGATTCCAATAACACTTTTTTTCTACATGTGCTGCAGGGTTTGGAGGGTCGTTTTGTGAAGTAAATCTTAATGAGTGTGAGTCAAACCCATGTCAAAATGGTGGTATTTGTGTGGATGGCATTGACATGTATCAGTGCTTGTGCTCAGAGGGTAAGTTGTGATGCAAATACATGTCCCAGTAGTCAAAATGATATGATTATCTAGCTAATTCACCTTCGTTGGTTTTTAAGTGGGCAGTCAAACAGTAGCAACCCTGAAGTTATAACCGTGGCTTAAATAAAATAGCTCTTTAGAAACACGTTTACACTCTTACTTTTTTCCATTTGGAGGTCTTTTGCTTTTCCTAAGGACAAATGGACAAATAGAGATGTAAAGATACTGAGTTATTTGCACTGCAGCTGCAAGTGAAATCACAAAGCAAGGCCTTTGACAAAAAATGGGTTACATCAGCTCTAAAAATTTAAAAAAAAAATCATAATTTTTTTAACTCATGCAGATTTGAATCAGAATGCTTTATTAATCCCAGGAGGGAAATTACTTGCATTACAGACACTCCATTAAGTTTATATCAATATAAATATGACAGATAGAAATATAGTTAACAAGAAAAATATATGAAAAATCCTATATTCAGAGAGTTCAGTGTGTAGCATAGGTGGATCAAGGTTAAACAATACTATTACAGTATGTACACAGCATGGCAGTAAGGAATAGTCCAGTTATCAAGGGGAGGAGCTGTAAAGTGTATGCTGAGACTGATGTTTGCTGTAATAAATCATACTTTTTCTGAATGAAAGCACTTTAGTGGGTTAAAGAATTAAAGGAAAACAAATTTTGGCATCCTGTTTTTGAAATTGTTTTGTTGTTTCTTATATTATTAGAATTCTTAGAACTCTAATAATTGTAATAATCATTATATTTTGAATCATGTCAGCAGTTATGAAGAAAATTTGATCTACCTCACACCAGTTTCTCCAAAATTCTTAACTCATGAGCTCATCAATGCACACAATGAACCCTCCCCTAGATTCCCCTCCAATGCTCAAAAAAATCTTGTCAGTATAACTGAAGAATGCACAGTACGTTCAGTAAGGTTATTGCTTTCAGATGAACAAAGAAATCCTTGCACAATGGCGTCAGTACAGACTCCTTCTTAGATTTGTTGAATGTGTCCTGAACAAAAATGAGATAACTAGCCTTACCAATGGCCTTTGTGAAATGTGCAAGGACTCAATTTTGGTACAATTGCAAAAAATTATTGTTCCCTATCTTGTTTGATGCAATCTTTATCTGTACAGCCATGCTCTATGCAGTGTTGAGCGTTAATAGAATTTTGTCGTAATTAAATTGAAGCAAAGAGCAGAATTCAAACAGTAAACTTGCTGATTGATTTATAAATTGTATACTCTAAACACAAGGTGTTAAAACGGTGATTGTTAAGTTTATTCAGGGTGATTTTCAGTTACATATTTTGCTGCAGTTAAGAGTTAGCAAGTAGTCGCTTAGATTTCTCAGATCAGATAAAGTCAGATATCAGATATTGGCACTTGCATCATTAGTGTAAGAAGCAATAAATCAAAGCTATTTTTCCTGTAATTTCTTGGTCCAGTTGACATCTTACCTGTGAGACATACCTCTGATTAATCCTTGATTGTGGGTGAAGCCTGTTATGCATTTTTAATGAAGTCAGGATAATTGTCAAATTTTATGACTTGGAGAGAGGTGGAAATTGGTTCTATGGTCAGTTTGAGAAATGATGAGAATTTGACCTGCACCGATGGTGCTGATAGCCAAGCATTAGTCATGGGTCTCCTGTAGCTGCAGTGTGTGACAGTGCTAATGATAGTCATTTTGTAGCGTGACCACATAGTGGAATATATTTACGGGAGACTAAAATGTCAGAAATTTACAGCATTCACGTTTACTTGATGACTTCAACCTTTTATTTTTTAAAATATCAAATGTACTGATATAATTCTAAATTAACTACCATGAAAAACTATGAATCAGGTAGGTAGACAAAATGAAAAAATACAACTTATTTCCTCCAATACACAATGTGGTATTGTGCATTCTCTACTTTGTTAACTTACAATTGGCTTACAGTGAAAAGGTCACATAAAATTTGATGAGAGCAAGAAATTGCTTTGGGCTGTAATTTAATACTAATTAGTATCTTTTCAAGTCTAGTGTTTACTGACATTCACATACCATCTCTGATGGTGAGATTTTTCCTTTTCTCACCGTACCAGGACTTAAGGGGCTGAACTGTGAAATCAACTATGATGAATGTGTCCATGGATACTGCTCCAATAATTCCACATGTATTGACCTGGTTGCAGACAATGAGTGCATCTGTCCTTTGGGCTTTACTGGTGAGTTATCTGTGTTATCATTTTCAGAGCAGGCCTTGATGAATATAGCCCAAATCAATGAATTGTAAGCAATGATAACCATTAAAATGTCCTGCTTTCCTGATATAAGAGGGATTCTAATTGAGAATAAAATTTTGATTTCTCCTGTACAAACTGAATGTGGGACAGACAATAATATAAAACCATATAAAAATGGCAAATAGAAAGACAAAAATGGTGTTTTATTCTTTTACAGCCTTAATTCCAAAAAGGTTGGGGATGCTGTGTATAATATAAATAGAATGACGGAACTATGATTTGCAAATCTAATAAACCAATATTTTATTCATAAAAGAACATAGAAAACGTATCAAATATTGAAAGTGAGATGTTTTTCTCTGTCATGGAAATCACTGCATGAACTGAGGAACACTTTCAGAAATCACTGTCTGTGGACACATTTCGCCATGACATCCACAAATGCAAGTTAAAGCTCTGTCATGCCAAGAAGAAGCCATATGCAAACATGATCCAGAAACAGCACCATCTTCTCTAGGCCAAAGCTCATTTAAAATGGACTAAGGCAGAGTGGAAAACTGTTATGTGGTCAGATTAATCAAAATTTGAAATTCTTGCCATGTCCTCTGGACTAAAGAGGAGAGGGACCATCTAGCTTGTTATCAGTGCTTAGTTCAAAAGCCTGCAACTCTGATAGTATGGGGATGCATTAGTGCCTGTGGTACTGGCAATGTGCACATCTGGAAAGGAACCACTGATTCTGAAAGGTATATACAGGTTTTGGAGCACTATATGCTGTCCTCTAGGCGATGTCCTTTTCAAGCAAGGCTTTGCATATTTCAGCAAGACAATACTAAACTGCATACTGCAGCTATTACAACAGCATGGCTTCATAGTAGAAGATCCAGGGTCCTGGACTGGTCAGCTGCAGTCCAGACCTTTCACCAACTGGTGCATCATGAAACACAAAATACAAAGAAGATGATCCAGGACTGTTGAACAACTGGACTCCTATATCAGAAAAGAATGGGACAATATTCTTCTCCCAAAGGTCCAACTGCTGGTCTCCTCGGTTCCCAGATGTTTACAGACTGCTGTAAAAGAAGAGGGGATGCTGCACAGTGGTAAACATGGCCCTGTCCCAGTGTTTTTAAGCTGTATTGCTGCTATAAAATTCAATATGAGGTAATATTTGTCATGAAATAGTAAAATGTCTCACTTTTAACATTTGATACATTTTCTATGTTCTTTTGTGAATAAAATATTAGTTTATGAGATTTGCAAACCATTGCATTGGGTTGTTCATATTATACATAGCATCCCAACCTTTTTAGATCTGGGATTGCAATAAATATGATAATATTTACAATATAATAGAAGTGTAAACATTTAAATGACATTTTACATTCCTGTACTAATACTTGTGCATTGTGTTTTATTTAATATGATATTAAAAGAGACTAAGAAAATGTAAACATTTTTGCAATGAACTGTGTGCTTTTGACTGTGACAAGAAAGTTGATAGACACCAAAAGTACAAAGATATGGCATTTACACAGCAGTATCTCCCCTACTGAATCCATTACACAAACACGCACATCTCACGCTGATGGTTTGTCCTCTCTGCAGTCAAACTAATTTATATTTCACCTTGTTGAGACATGTCTTTGCATTTGTACTTCTGTCATTTTTCCTTAGTTTGTTGATATCTTGATAAATTAACAATCTTTGTTTATCTTTTAGGTGGAAATTGCTCTATGTCTGGCTCTACATGTACATTAGACTTCTGCAAAAATGGAGGAACCTGCTCACACAACTTGGATGGGGAAACACAATGTATTTGCCCACCAGGTATTAAACAAGCCTTTTTACACAGTAGATTGACATAAATGTATTAAATCTTTGTTTTGATATGCATATCAAACATAACACTTGTGCTTTAGTTACTACTCCAGTCATTTAACTAGAAATGTTCAACAGGGTGTTTAGTAAAAGAGTATTACGCAATATAATAATTATGACCACACTATGTGTCACATTTCTTGCTCAACTGCACATCAATCCCTTTTGTAATGCCTCTAAGTGAAATACCATTAGAAGCACATGTACACATCTTCAGATTAGTTACAAATGATAAAAAAGGAAAAAGCCTTACTTCCCTGTATTTTTTCCATTTCTGAAATCCCTCCTTGGTTTTAGTGATTTATACACTGTTCTGGGTGAATTCTGTAAATATGCCAGGACTAAAAATGCTGGCAATGAGATATTTACATGAAATCACAATCCATAATTTTTGACAGATGTGGGAACACTTGCTGTACACAGCACATAGCATCAATCACTTCTTTGATCCCACCTCTTACAGGATACCTTGGCATAGACTGCTCTTCATCTGTGAGGCAATGTGTGTCACATTCTTGTGACCCTGAGGGGACTATCCTCTGTGAAAAGCTGGAAAATACTTAAAAATGTGTGTGTCAACATGGGTACACTGGGCAGTACTGCAAAACCCCTATAAACCACTATGTTTATGGCCTGTGTCAACATGGTTCAGTGTGTGTCTATCAGGAGGATTCAAGTGTGATTGTTTACCAGGTGGGTTCATCACTCAGCAGGGGCTTGTTTCAGATGGCAGCATTTCCTTGAATGAATCATGTATATAACAGACACACTCCCAGTTTGAGCCTTTCACTTGTTCAGCTTTCTTCTCTGTGGGAGTCTAATCTTTTTGGCCTTAAGCAACAACACGTAACAGTCTTATGAAAAGTGTAAGTCAGGGCTCAGTTCATCAGGTTGTGCGCTGACTTCAAAGCGGTGATGACGCTTAGGGTGTCTGTTTGCCCACGTAGACCCTACATGGCTTCTGCTAGGAAAACTATCCCTTTGATAAATTATGAGTGAGGGGTACATTAGCATTACATTTAAGATTGTTATAATAAATGACTATTATTACCTTATGATTTCAATGTGATTGAAATTGTGACCTATACTACTTACATTTTCAAATGCTTACCAATTCATGTGTAATCACAGGTAATTGTTGTACTTGTACTGTAACCAATAGCGACCACAAACAATTAGTATAATTAACAGTCACATATTTAAGCTGACTTTGTTGTCAATAACTGCCTATTTGCACTGATAATTAGTATACTGATTATAATGTTCCAGTTCATATTATAACTTCATAAAATGTTTAGAAATACTACACTAATGACCTTAATTAACTACCAAGCAACTTCTTTCTTAGCTTCAAAGTGGTGAAGCGTGTATAAGGTTTTGAGTGCTCAGTGGTCATCATTTTTTTATCTGAAAGGCAAACCAGTAAATTAGTTGAAAAGAATAGATGAAATGCCATTTATAAAAACCCTCAAACCAAACGTGCATGACAGACATCTTTCATTTTTCATGCATGTTGATTTTTTGCCTTAAAAGGTGCACTTTAAGGTTTTCTTGTATGTAAGGTTTTGTTTAAATTAAGTATTTCTTCTATAATGCAATGTTAACAAATAATAAGGACATTTCTTTCCTTAGCATAAAGCGCTTAAAGAACGTTTTCCCCAGAACTACACTGTTTGCATGAATATTTGCCACATTGCAGTCTTCTTCTTCCAAATCATTGTGGGTACTATGCAATCCTGTATTATGCTATTAATTTGTATTGTTTTGTGTGTATACATATGCAACCAAGAAAATGGATGCATAAAAGCAATCCATTCACAAAAAACATTTTTTCCAGAGTGCCACTAGTGATATTTTTTATGGTTCCTGTAGGTTGCTCTGTAAGGTAGTATTTGATTTTTTTCACTAATAATACAGAAGTAACCACATTGTCATTTACCTCACTTATAAAGCACTAACCACGTAACTATTAGAAATTTTAGAGAAAGGCTATGTTGTTAAAAAAAACCCCAGATAGATCTGAAATGAAGAAAACCTACAGAACATATTGTCCTCTTTCCACAGGTTTAAAAGGCCACTTTTGTGAGATAAACATTGATGACTGTGAAAAAGAGCCATGTGGAGTCCTGAGTATTTGTAAAGACACTCTGAATGGCTACAATTGCTTCTGTGCACCTGGATTTATTGGTAAGTGAAAGCTATCTTGAAGTTATTCTTTGTGAGTTAAAGTGGCATTTTATTCACAGAAGCAATTTGTCAACATGCTGTGCTCCTTTTATATTTTCTTAGGAAATAACTGTGAGATTGAAGTGAATGAATGCCTCAGCCAGCCTTGTCGAAATGGAGGCTCCTGCATAGATGAGCTCAACTCATTCAGCTGTCAGTGTCCTCTTGGGATCTCAGGTATTTTATATGCTTCTTACCATGACTGCTCAGACTTCTGTCTTCCTAATGTAAATATTACTGAGTTTTACTTTAGTAATCAGAAAATGAAGAAGAACTTAAAATAAACTATATAAAACCAGTTGCTTTTCAGCTAATAATTACACGTTTGGTTATTAGAAAGCATGCTAAAAATCCAGATGTGTATACATTAATGAGTTCATTGTGCTCAAATGGCCTCCACAGTCACCAGACCTCAATCCAACAGAGCAGCTTTGGGATGTGGAGGAACAGGAGATTTGCAGGAGCTTTGCATTATGGGTATGCAACTGAAAAATCTGCTGCAGTTTTGTGATGTATCATGTCAATATGGACCAGAATCTCTGAGGAATGTTTTCAGTGCCTTGTTGAATCTATTCCACAAAGAATTAAGGCTGTTCTGAACCCAAAAGGAGATCCAATCCAGTACTATCAAGGTGTACTTAATAAAGTGGTCAGTCAGTGTATTGTATATATCTTATTCTTGTTCACTTGAGTCTTAAATTACTGTACACGTTTTCAAGTAGTAGCTGAGCACGTGTTATAAGACCGTATACGCCATTAGAAACATACTTTTCGATACGCTTTTTTCCATAAACATGTTCAGCCTGTACTTATTTTCTATTTTCGTGCCACCCAAACACTGTACATAAAGTATGACATAAAATAAAATACCATGTAACACAGAACATATTGAACACACATTGCAGTATATGTTCTTCAGAATGCGCTTTTAAAATATTCATTAAATAGTGTTATCAGTTTAGTTTGAGGCATGGTTGGCTCTGATCAGATTTCTTAAAAATCAAAGAGGCAAGTGCTTTTTGCCCAGAGCTGAGCTGTGGAAATTATCTTAAAGTACAAATACCTTTACAGGCTCAAGGCTGGATCTGGTATTTCTGAAATTTCATTCACTGTGGTTAATGTTTTATAGCCATAACTCTTGTAGTATGTTTCCTTAAACAACAGGTTACACAGTATACTCAACTGTAGTACTAAAACGTATACTCCAGGATTTTTGGCAACAAAAATCTTTTGATTACATTCAAGTTTGATGCTCCAGGGTGTGCCTGTTATTACATAAAAATTGAGTAACATAAACAAGAGTAGTTTTTGCATTCATTCACTTGCACTCTTGGTGATGGCAGGTATAAAAATGTAGTTGTTCTGCAGAATAAAGCCATAGGGTGTTTATCCCCACAAGAGCTTCAGTAGTGCCATAAATCCTTTCACCAATTAATTTATACCTCTGTGCAAAGTACAAATGTTTATTTGATGGTGGAACTGGAATAATGAGGGGTTCACAAACTCAGCTCATATTCATATAAAATCTAAATGATATCCACTCCTTTGATCTTAACGCTGAGTGGGCAAAGGGGACTTACTTTTCTGAGCCTGACTGTAGAGGAAACCTTATAATTTGTACAAAATATAGAACTAAAAAAAGCAACAAACCATAATTCAGTCACCAAAATTGTAATAAACCTCTAATGCCTTTTCCAGAATGTAATCTGATACTGTGTTTAATTACTGTACATATATCTTTAAGAACCATGTTTGGTGTTAAGAATCTAAGAATGGACAGATAAAAAAAAAATAATGCATACACTGTTTAACCAAGCAAACCTGCTGTAATAATAATTAATCACTGGACTCTTTGGATGTCCCGATAGTGTTAAAGAGAGATCAGTGAGATGCTTACTTTTGGACAAACTGACCACCAGCACCACAAGAGTACCCCAATGTTAACACCTACCCCACTCAAGTTTTTAGGACACATCTACGGTGAGGCGATGAGGTTATGAAACAAGCTCTATTGTTCGTAGTGTTACAAGAGCAGCACAAACAGTACACTGTAATTACATGGAATGTTGGTGTAATTCAAAAACCCGTTATCACTCTGGCATTTCACACTATGTAACAGCCCCTCTAAAGCTTACAGAGAGTAAATGTGTGAAACAGCGATAGTGAAGAAAAACACATCTTGCTGCTTGGTTAGTTTGCTGCTCTGTATTTTCAGAAAAAAAAACAATAACAGAAGACCAAGAGAATAATCTATATTCCATGATACACACACACACACGCGCGTACGTGTGTACAGTATATGTGTGTGTGTGTGTGTGTGTGTGTGTGTGTGTGTGTGTTGTTCCACCACATCCCAAAGGTGCTCTTTTGGATTGAGATCTGGTGATTGTGGAGGCCATTTGAGTACAGTGAACTCATTGTTATGTTCAAGAAATCAGTTTAACATGATGTCAGCTTTATGACATTGTGCATCATCCTTCTGGAAGCAGCCATCAGAAAATGGGTACATTGTGGTCAGAAACAGCACTCAGGTTAGCTGTGGCTTTTAAAAAATGCTCCATTTATCATTGATACTCAAGAACCTGAACTTTGCTAAAAAAAAAAAAATCCCCCACATCATTACAGTACCAGTAGCAGATTGAGCTGTTGATACGAGGCAGGATAGATCCATGATTTCATGTTGTTTACGCTAAATTCTCACCATGCTGTCCAAAACTCACAGCAGAAATTGAGACTCATTGGAATGGATGACATTTTCCCAACCTTCTAAATTCCAGTTTTGGTGAGCTTCCAATTCTTCACTGACATAAATGGCATACAGTGTGGTTTTCTGCTGCTGTAGCAGCATTAAGATTTGAGGTGTTGTGTATTCAGTGATGCTCTTCTGCATACCTTGGTTGTAATAGGAGGTTATTTGAATTACTGTTGCCTTCCTATCAGCTGAAGCAGCCTGGACATTCCCCTCTGATAACTGGAATCAACATGGCATTTTTGCCCACAGAACTGGGTGGATATTTTCTCTTGTTCAGACCATTCTTTGTGAACCCTAGAGATGGTTATTCAGGAAAATCACAGTAGATCAGCAGTTTTTGAAATACTCAGACCAGCCAACACCAACAGCTATGCCATGTTCAGAGTAATTTAAATCACATTTCTTTCACATTCTGGTGCTCTGTTCAAACTTCATCAGATTGCCTTGAGGATATTTACATGCCTAAATGCATTGAGTTACTGCCGTGTGATTGAGTGATTACATTGTTGCCTTAACAAGCAGTTGAACAGGCATACCTAATGAAATGGCCAGTATATGTGTGTGTGTGTGTGTGTGTGTGTGTGTGTGTGTGTGTGTGTGTGTATGTATGTGTCAGTGTTTTTTTTTAATCATGTAATTACAGGCAATTACTGTGAAGTCAACATAGATGAGTGCAGATCCTCACCCTGCCTGCACAATGCCACTTGTGTTGACCTCGTTCATGGCTATGGATGTGTCTGTTTGCCTGGCTTTACAGGTTAGTGAATGCACTTAATGTGAAAACTTATGTTTTGTGTAGGATGCCATCAACACAAAACATAAGTTTTCACATGTATGAAGATATGGAATTATCCATTATTTCTTTTGTATAGCACTTTCCAGAGCAAATACTCTACAAAACTCTACAAAACATGGTACCAAAATGAACATGTCTGAGTTTAACAATTTTACAATAGATTGCTTTGATATTTCACGGCTCCTGGACTGATCGATCTATCTAGCTATCTATCTATCTAGCTATCTAGTTATTTATCTCTTTCTTTCTTTCTCTCTCTCGCTCTCTCCTCAGAAATATTTAACAAGCAACAATCAACAGAATAGTCTAACACGTGTACTTCTGTTCTTACTCTCCACAGTATTTCTCTTCTTTACATGTGGTGTTATGATGCCTACAGTTCATAGTACAAAGGCGATTGTGTAAACTAAACTAATGAAAGGTCATAGACAACAATGGCTTCTGAACTTTTTCCTATTCCCAGAGAGCAGTCTTCACACATGAAAAAGAGAAGTGATGCATTGCTGAATCCTATAAATTCTTGTGCTCACAAAGGGGCTAGTTCTCTATTTTCTCATTTTTTTAAGGCTAATGTGATGTTTTTTTTTTGTTTTTGCATATTTACAAACTGCACATGAAATGTTCTTGCGACCCTTATTAGATATTATAGCTGTATTTAACACTTTAGCTATTTCATATCTGCATGTATAGTATTAAAATTGCATATATTCCAGGTGTTGTTTGAAGTAACTGCAACGAGTGGTACATTATAGACAATATTAACAGAAAAGGCTGTTGTAATTGGTTAAATTACTAAATGCTTATGACAGTCACCCATCAGTGTAACATATTTATCAATTTGTATTCTTTCCTGTCAAAGGCACAAAATGTGAACTTGACATTGATGAGTGTGCTTCATCTCCCTGCAAGAATGGAGCCACTTGCATTGACCAGCCTGGCAATTACTTCTGCCAGTGTGTGGCTCCATTTAAAGGTAATGAGCACTGAGGGAATGGGGACAAAAAGCAAAGTTAATTAAATTCACATACTACTATTTTCACCTGTCTGAACTAACTTCACATGTCTCAACAAAATTAGTGCATCTTCATTTGTAGTTAAATAAAGAAAACTTCAGTAATTAGGGAGATATAACACATAGTCGTTGCTTCCGTCAGCCAAGTGACCGCTTTATTCACACATTGCGGCAAAAGTAAGACTATTGAGTTGGCATATTTTAACCTTAACCACGGTCTTTTTGAAAGCTTAACCAAGTAGTTTTGATACGTAAAAATAACCCTAAAAAGAAAAAAGTATGTGAAAACAAAACCGAATGGTAGGGCCTCGATTATACAGTATTGCAGACATGGACGCAAACAGCATTAGAAACTACTGCTGAGTACTTATTACTTTAATACTTCCTTTAAGTGCACCTAGGACAGAAACAGAGTTAGTGCATTGTAATGTGCAGTCTGTGTGGATGAGCACACATGGGCACAAAACAAAAAGTAGGCACGTGGATATCCTCATGGACTCTTACACTCACCGTTTGACAAAATTTACGTCTCCCAGACCCAAGCAGGACCTAGTGAACTTGTAAACATGGAAGCTATAACACCTCTGTAAATGAAACAGGACATGAACAGCGGTCTTCAGGTCCAAAGTCTTTGGTTCTACCTAATGCCACCCCACCTGCCTACTTAAACAAATGACTGTAGAAAACATGGATGGTATGGTTTCTACCTCTTCTCATTACACTAAAGTAATCCCAAAAGTTCGTGTTTACGGGAGCTGCCATCATGCACATTTGCAGCCAGAGTCTGCACAGTAGTGATTTGGGGTGGAGTTGCCATTTTCGAATTCCGCCCATACACACTCTGGGATGTGATGTAGAACATGCCCCCCAAACAGACATATAACAGATTGGCAGTCAGAGCTGCAAATCACAAGGTTACACCTTGTATAGAATCAAATTAGTAATTCCAAACAAACACATAAGAAAAGTGACCTTTTGAATCCAAATTAGCATTATAAGAACTACTTAAAATGGCTCAAACCATCTTTGGGGAAAAATTTATCTAAGGAGAAATTTATTTATTTTAGTTTGACCTCATCTCAATCTGCTAATATATAGGGGGCAGGACTTGGGACCTATAATGCAGCCAGACAGAAGGGGGCAATAGAGACATTTTGCCTTCATTTTTTGGGGCTGTCAGGTTATCCATGTTTTCTACAGTCAATGACTTAAAAGCTGTTTTAACTAGATACCATTTTAACTCTATAATAACCATCCAAACAATTGTTCCAGGTAATACACAACTTTGTTTTTTCTTCTTCTCGCCACAGCAGATCATCTGCCTTCCTCTCAGCATATTCCTTGCATCCTCTTCTCTCATAGCAGCCCTCTGCATGTCCTCCTTCTCTATGTCCATGAACTTTCTCTGAGGACTTCCTCTTTTCCTCCTGCCTGAGTGCTCCATCTTCAACATCCTTTGTATAATACATCCACTACCCCCCTCTGAACATGTCCAAACCATTTCAACCTTGCCCCTCTGACTTTGTCTCCAAACCATCTCAACCTGAACTGTCTCTCTGATGTACTAATTTCTAAACCTGTCCATCCTGGTCACTCCCAGTGAAAAGCTCAGCACCTCCAACTCCACCTCCTGTCTTTTTGTCAGTGTCACCGTCTCCAAACAATTCATCACTACTGTCTTGTAGACCTTCCCTTTCTTTCTTGCTGCTATCCTTCTGTCACAAAGCACACCTGACACTTGTCCCCACTTTCTCCACCCTTGCTACACTCCCTTCTTCACCTCTCTTGTGCACTGTCCATCGCTTGGATGGTTGACCCTAGATTCAATTCAGTTCAATTCAGTTTTATTTATATAGCGCCAGTTCACAACAAGTCATCTCAAGGGACTTTACGCTGTAAGGTAAAGACCGTACAATATTAAAGAGAAAACCCCAACAATCAGACAATCCTGTATGAGCAAGCACTTAGCGACTGTGGGAAGGAAAAACTCCATTTTAACAGGAAGAGACCTCCAGCAGAGCTAGGCTCAGGGAGGGGCAACCATCTCCCTTGACTGGTTGGGGGTGAGGGGAAAGAGAAGACAGAAAGGAGCACAAAGAGAGACACAGACGATTGGACAGAGAAGACATTTAAGGACGTGCAGTAGTGGCAAATAAATGCATGGGGAGTAAAAAGAGGTGGGTGGAGAAGAAATGCCCAGCACATCATAAGAAGCTCCTCGGCAACCTAAACCTATTGCAGCATAACTAAGCCCTAACTATAAGCTTTATAAAAAAAAGGAAAGTTTTAAGGCTAATCTTAAATGTAGAGAAGATGTCTGCTTTCTGAATACAAACTGGGAGTTGGTTCCACAGGAGAAGGGCCTGACAGCTGAAGGCTCTGCCTCCCATTGTACTTTTAAAAACTTTAGGGAACCACAAGTAGGCCTGCACTCTGAGAGCGAAGTGCTCTATTGGGAAAATATGGTACAATGAGGTCTTTAAGGTAGGATGGGGCCTGACTGTTTAAGACTCTGTAAGTGAGTTGAAGGATTTTAAATTCAATTCTGGATTTAACAGGGAGCCAATGAAGAGAAGCCAATATAAGGGAAATATGATCTCTCTTTCTAGTCCCCATCAGTACTCTTGCTGCAGCATTTTGGATCAACTGAAGGCTTTTTAGCGAGCTTTTAGAACAGCCAGATAGCAATGAATTACAATAATCAAGCCTAGAAGTAATAAATGTGGTGTGCTGAGGGCTTCTGTTTCTGGCTATTGTGGCTGTGCTTCCTCCTCACAGTCGGCCTGGTTTCCTGGGTGCTTGTGATCAGCTGGGGGACAGCTAACTGGAACTAAGCTATCCTGGCCAGCACTGTTTACAGGGGCCTGTATAGTTGCTGGAGCAATTTCAAGGGTGCAGAGCTGCATCTCCAATTCTGTGAGCTTGGCTTCCAAAACTGTAAACAGGTTACACTTGTTACATTTACCATTATCACTAAAGGAGGCCGAGGAGTAGCTAAACATCTGACACACTGGGCAGGAGAGTGCCAGTCAAGCTACAGGACACCCACAAGCCATGACTGTGCGCTAACAGATAAGCTAATGATAAATGTGACGCTAATACTACCTAAAGTGGGGGTGAAAGTATAGGCTAAGCTAGGCTACATCAAGCTAGTAAAACCAGAATGCCCAGTGAGAGAACACAACTCCTACAATTTGCAGGTGAATGAGCAGAATATGTGCACTAACAAATTAAGTGTATATTATATTACTAAATTAGAGCACGATGTAAGTAATCACGCTAAAAATATATAGGGAGCAGAACACCACAGTGTGGCACAACAGGAAGTGATGATCACGTCCTAATGATTAAACTTTTCCACCTTTACTACTGCTTCTCCTTGTATCTTCACCATTCCATCTGCTTCACTCTCATTTACACACATGTATTCTGTTTTTCTTTCTACTTACTTTCATTCCTCTTCTCTCCAGTGTATACCTCCACTTCTCCAGGCTCTCCTCTGCCTGCTCCCTACTGTTACTACAGATCACAATGTCGTCTGTGCACATCGTAGTCAATGGAGACTCCTGCTTGACCTCAACCTGTCCATCACTATTGCAAATAAAAAAGGCTCAGAGCCAATCCCTGATGCAATCCCACTGCAACCTTGAACCAATCTGTCACTCCATCTGCACACCTCATGCATTTCCTTCATCACCCTCACATACTCCTCTGCCACTCCTGATTTCTTCATACAGTTCCACAGTTCCTCTCTTGGCACTCTATCATATACTTTCTATAGATCCAAAAAGACAGTGTCAGTCCTTCTGACCTTCTCTATACTGCTCCACTAAAACTCTCAAAGTAAACATTTCTTCTGTAGTGCTCTTTCTCAGCCTGAAGCCATGCTGCTGCTCGCTAATCATCACCTCTATCCTTAACCTAGCTTCAACAGCTCTTTCCCATATCTTCATGGTCTGGCTCATCAACTTGATTCCTCTGTAGTTACTGCAGCTCTGCACAGCACCCTTATTCTTCAAGATGAGTACCAGTGCACTATGCCTCCATTCCTCAGACTTTCTCTCATTCTCCAAGATCATGTTAAACAATCTGACTAAAAAATTGACTCTCCTCCTTTCTGGACATGTCAATACCTCCACAGATATGTCATCAGGACCAACTGCCTTTCCACTTTTCATCCTCTTCAGCTGTCCTCACTACCTCCTTACTAATACTCTGCACTTCCTGATTCAGTATCTTTCCTCCATCTGTCCTCCTCTCCCTCTCGTTTTCCTCATTCATCAGCTCCTCAAAGTACTCCTTCTAACACATTCTGTTCATAGCTGCCCTCACTTCCTCCTTACTAATACTATTCACTTTCTGAATCAGTAGCCCTCCTCCATCTGTAAAGTACTCCTTCCATCTTCTTAATACACTCTCTTCACTTTTTAGGAGTTTCCATTTCTATCCTTAATCACCATAATGGACTTTATAAAACATATACAAATATTATTTGCCACTTTACAATAACCATTCATTGGTTATAAACAATAATTAATAAACATTGAGAATTGTCATTTAATTGTTCAGTAACAAGAAACACATTTGTATCACTCAGTTTTCATTTACAATTAAAGTGTTACCGGTTAATATTTTTTATTTATTTTAATAATTTTTATACAAATTTCAAGTAGGTTAAGTGATATTCTTTTTCCTTTAATGATTATAAAAGTATTACAACTATAATAATAATATGATGAGCTATTTACGTTAATTTACTCATTATATTTTGTTATGAATCATGGATGTAGTGAAGGAGGACATGCAGAGGGATGTGTGAGGGAAGAGGATGCAAGGGATAGGATGAGATGGAGGCAGATGATCCACTGTGGCGACCCCTAAAGGGAGCAGCCGAAAGAAGAAGATATTTTGTTATAGAAAAGCTTTTTTTTTAATCATCGTTTTAAGCTATTTTGCCCTAATAAATCAATATGTATATGTTAGATATGCAAAAAATAAATTTTCAGCTTTGGCTATCAATACTTAAAAAATCCTCCCACATAAATGTGAGTCTTCTTATTCTTCGCCCTTTAGGGATTGCTAAAAGATCTTTTTTTTAAATATTGAGTTTTGGCACATCTTTATTCAAATCCCCTCTTTGTAAATATTTTAGTTGCCAATGTATGATTTACACCAGTCCAGAGACTGGTCTTTATAAGTTACCTACTGCTGACTGTACATGTTGGAAGGGACACTCATCAACTAACTTTTAGAACTTTTGATAAATACAATTCTAAAACCAGGATTTCGCAAGAGCACAAAACAGTTATTTAGTATTTGATTTAGGAATAAAACAGCAACAAAAAAGTAATTACCTAGCCAGACTCTTCCTAGCAACCTCATCTTGAAAACCAGGCCAACTAGTCAAGAAGGATCTCAGTAAAATCCAAGGACCACTTTGACAGATCTAATGAGCTCATTCATTGGCTGTGAGATCATCCTGGAAGGACAACAATCCGGGCAGCATTTCACAAATCTGGGCTTTACAGCAAAGTCCCCAGAAGAAAATTACTCATGAAAAAGGCAGATCACAAAAAGGTACTTCAAAGAAAAATTCAAAGCTATGGTGGAAATGAAAGGCTTTAGGTGTAATTCAAAAGCCTGTACAAAATAATGCTAAAATCTGGCACAACTGATTATCCATGTAACTTCATTTCACTGTAAGGTGTGGTAGTGGCCATTGTGCTTCATTAGTGTACATCAGTGTACAAAGTTCCACTGATATTTTATGAGAGAAAGAACCACACAGTACATGAAGCCAACTACTTTGAAGTCATTTCAGAGAGTTATGCCTCAATGATTTCTTCACTTTTATATCTGAGGATTTCAAGTGATTCAATGTTTTGAGGCCATGGCTTTATGAAGCTTTAATTTCACCCATTTGTACAATACAATGAAACAGCATTTGGAAATTATTGAATGTTGCACAGTAATACTGCTGCCATTTTGAGAGGAAAATATTGCATACTCATGAAGAAGAGAAAAAAGAGGAATGTGTCAATGAAAGGCTGCATTACTGTTTACCTTGTACTGTCTAACTGAAAAGCTATTATGCACTATTAAAATCAATATTTCTGCCAAAGTTACATGTAATTATTTAATATGGCCATAACTAAACTTTTTTTAATAATACATGAGTCAACCAGCAGAGCATTCTACTGATTCAGCCAAAAACCAAAATATTCTCTACATATTCTTGGTCAGAGAATACCAACACCATTTGGATTCAAGAATTTCCTGACAAATAAGCTCCTGATTTCACCAAGACATTGCTCACTGAATGCTTTATTCATTTTGTTCATATTTTGTTTTACAGAAATTGTCAGAGATGCGACCCACAACCTTTGTGTTTTGCATATGTTTTGCAACATCTGAGCATTTTTATCATGTGCACTGCCCGTATTGATGCTCTGCACTTTAAGCTATTTTTTTAGAAGCATATTTTTTTTTTCTCTGCTTATATTTTCATTTCAGATTTTTGTTATTTTACTTTCTTTAGTTTTAGAAGACATTTGCCTCATGCATGATCTGTCTAGAACGATGTCTGGCACTTCAATTTTCAGTAGAGTTCTATCACTTTTCTAAATCAAATCAATTGTTAAGTGGCTCAAAACAGTGCAAATGGCAATATTCAGTCGCATATTGGTAATGAAAGTGAGGACTATGCAGACACAGGTGTGCTTTTATCGCTAGTTTTAAATCAGCATGGGGGATCCCTGCATTGACTAAGATTGATCATTTGCTAATTGTTTTGTTTTGGTATACAGGCAAAAAATTATTTTCTATTATACTGGGCATTTTAATGACATCAGACCTATCATTTCTAATGTTAAGAGAGATTACATATGTATGCATATATATATATATATATATATGAGGGAAAGGTTTGCAAGAAATTACTAATTAGGATTATTGTTATTTTTGATTAACATGCATGCTTGGTAGCTAGTAATCTCTCTGTTCACTGAGAAAGCTCAACACAGGCTGTAATCCACAATAGGTAGTGGTTAAAGTAAATGTACAATATAGGTTTAATCTTATAGCCCGAGGCTTACACTTCTCTTGCATTTCTGCAGAGATTCTTGTCGGCTGGATGGTCCTCTTTGTTTCTTTGCCTCTCCCCAGGTCATAATTGTGAGTTCTTACCCTGTGAGGCCAGTAATCCCTGCGAGAATGGAGCAGTGTGTGTGGAAGAGTTGGCTCAGGACCATTTCCCTTTAGGTTTCCGCTGTCACTGTCGCCGTGGCTTCACTGGTCCCCGCTGTGAAATCAATGTGGATGAGTGCAGCTCCAACCCCTGTTTTCACGGCTTCTGCTATGATGGTAAGAAGCAGCTTAAATCTTGCCAACATTTTGATAACATGCACTCAAGATGGAAGCAAAGCTGCATACATGTATTTAGACATAAACGCACCGTGTAAATGTCTAATTTCATTTTGCTCACTTACAGTCTGACAGGTAGTTTGCAGTTGGGTCTCCATTGCAGCTAATATGGGTGTTATGGGTAGAATCATCCATCTGAATTGAGGAGCTGGACACTTCTTACAGGAGTGCGCTTGATTAGTTCCTTAATGTAATGTGTCAAAGAAGATTAGTCATCAAAGTTGCGTTATAATTTGAATAATGGATATTAAATGACAACATTTGTATGGTTAAACTGATTTTACTCCTGTGTGTTTCATCTCTGGCAAGTAATTTGAAAACTCATTGACCATTTAAAAAATGATTAAAAAATAATTAATTCTAAATAATTATCAGTGAAGGCATCTTGGTTTATTTCTTGTATATTTTGAAAAATGCATGAGATTTTTATAAATTTGAATACTGTGTACCCGTTTTGCAAAAAGAAATTATTTCTGTCAGCAGCAAAATATTTGTCTGTCACTCTCCTTGGCATTTTTGAAATGTGCTCCAGTGCTGTTTCAACTGGCCTATGTCTTCACATTTTACTAGTGATGGTGGTGGATAACTGTCCTTTCGGTGCTACAGTAGCCTTCAGCGAGCTGTCCTGTTCAATCTTGAGAGTATTCAGTTCACCTAAGGTTAGTGAAGCTGGATTCTTGGCCCTGTTGGCCAGTGCTCAGTAGCAACCAGCCAGCCACAAGGGACAGCACTGCATAGCCACAGTGGCTGTGATGAGTAATGCTGCTGCCACCCAGGACTTACAGCATTTAATGAGAGTAATAGCATCTACACGCACCAAGACAGAGTGACAGCATAGATTACGTGGTAAATCTTTGGGATAATGAAGAATCCAGGGACCCTGACTGGGGAAGTAATAAATTCACTCCTGTAAGAACTGCAATTACCTCTGTCACTGCCTGCCTGTACCAGTGTTGTGTTGGAGAAACAGAATGATGCATCCCTCTTTAAAATCATTAATAAATAAAGAGTGGAAGGAATGGATTATTAGCCATGGGAGATTCTAACGTTTGATGGAAGGAATTCACACATTTGTACCTCTAAATTAAGAATACCTCTGAAATTGGTTCTGTCCCTCTGTTGCATGATTTTCCCATAATTCAGTGTGTTGCAAGTATGTTGAGAGTGTTGCAACAAATGACAAGGCTTTCAGGCTTTCACTGAGCAAAAAATATGCTGAGAAAATGAAAGCAGTTGGAAAGAAGAGGACTGAATGGTCATTGCAGACCGGTTCGTTCAAAGTTGGTTATAGTGTCAAACTGTCAGACTAAAGCTTACGATGGTTTGGAGGTTGTCAGCAACAGGTGTTACTGAAACTGCATAAGTCGTTTATTTTAATGGTAGTATCCATTAAAAGATGGATTCACTGTGGTGATTCTGCTTTATTCTCATAATCAGCACTTACCTGTGTAGAGATATAGGACCCACTGAGTTTGAGTGAATTAATTTATGATGCAAGGTACTGTAACCATGCTATGGATTTTCCTTTAGTTGTAGATGGCTTTTACTGCCTTTGCAGTCCTGGTTATGCTGGGCTCAGATGTGAGCAAGACATTGATGACTGCGTGAACAGCTTGTGCAGCACGAACTCAGAATGTAAAGACCTTCATTTGGTAAGTAGACACACCATGATGTTATGACCTAGGCTTAAAAATTGCCCAGTGTCCTGTAAATCACCACAGTTAATAACTCTTCATAAAATGTTGATAGACCTGAATCACTTTAGTTACTATATATTACCTTTGAAGGGTGCTAGGCAGTATATGTTTTAAAGTATTTCTGTTGCAGTAAATATTAACAAGTGTGCAATAACATGAATAGTGGCATATTATTAAAAAAGAATAAATTACATCTACATGACTGTGTGTTGTAGCGCAGCTCTACAGTGATCTAGTTTGGACCTTACAAGTCCTAATGGGAAATTCAGTATGAGAAGGGGCTGATTGTTTTATATGTCTGAGGTAAATAAGGTAGGGAACAGTTAATGTCCTGTGTCTAATAGATGGACATCATTATTTTATGTCATAATGGAAAAAAATATGTCGGTGTGCCGATGATGCATTGTAGGCTAAGATTTTAATATAAGATAATTACTAGAGGGTTGCCAAAGCACAATCACAACCAAAAAGCTAAATACTAGTTTGTAATGATATATGCTATATGGACAAAAGTATTGGGCCACCTACACCTACAGGAATTTTTATGACATCCCATTCACAATTATAGACATAAATATGAAGTTGGTCCCCTGATTTCAGCTATAACAACATTCACTCTTCTGGGAAGAATTTTTCTACAAGGTTTTGGAGTGTGTGTGTGGGAATTTGGGAGAGGATTTGTCAGGTCAGGCACTGCTGTTGGTTAAGAAGGCCCAATCTCCATGCTCATTCATCCCAAAGGTGTGGAGTGGGGTTGAAGTCAGGGTTCTGTGTGGGTGAGTCAAGTTCTTCTACAAGAAAGTCATCCAATCACACCTTATCTATGGAAGCTTGTTTCCACCACTAAAAAAAAAAAAAAAAATGCACTCCACAACTCGAAATTTGAGTTAGCTCTCCCAATCAGGAACCTACGTGAATGACGTCATTTCCTTGTTACCCGGAAGGAGATGGCGCAGTCATCTACGTGACCTCAAATCCGCACCTTCTCCATCGAGTAAACGGAGCAGAAGACGAACAGTTTCTCTTTCAGTCACAATGTCATTCCATCCAACACTTCTGGTGCATCCAGTGATACCCATGCGACTGTCCTGAGGTTTCCAGTTGTGCTTGTATAAAAGCTGCCACCTCTCCCACCTCTGTTTTGTTCTTTCTGCGCCAAAGTCTGTTGTTGTGTAAAATCATTTCGAGAGTACGTTTGCTGAGAGTAACGCCATGTGATTCAGCTAGTAACGCAAGGATTTCATCATTAGTAGTAAAACCACGCT